>LXGT01000547.1:0-11297 GCA_001640655.1 Endoconidiophora laricicola
CCCCCCCCCGGTGCTCCAGGCAATGATCGCCTACTAAACCCTTGCTCAGCAGGGTCGTATCTTAGAAAATCTCACATAGTGGCAAAATTTGGTATGCAACTTTTTAGCGTATTAGCTGAAAAAACTAACCGGCCCTTCATGTTGGCGAAGCGAATCAAAGCAAACAATGAAATAGGGTAACTGGACTCATAATTACAACAAATTAATCTCGGTGTCTATCATGCAGTGAGATGTGGGATATGGTGAATGTGAAAAGCGAGGAAAATAATCCTATTTGTATTTGAAAATACATCTGTTTTTCTTGCCTTTATTATCATTTTAAGAATAACTATTGGCATTGTTTGTTCTTCTTATCGTTCATAAGCTTGAATAGTTTTTGAAATTTTTGGAAATGATAATAATGTAAGGTCCAACTGGAAAAGGAAGAAATAACTGAAACCAATTTGCAAAGACCTTGTCATCTCACCAGCCACAAACGACAAGCAAGTCCAACTACTGTTTACGATGATTGTGACGGGGTGTGGAATAGCCCTGAAGCAGTATATTTGTCGTTGGATTTGAAGCAACAGTCACCAACACGGAAATATAGCCTTGGATTCGCTTCATTCGACGCTAATTGGTAGGAGCTTGTAGCATGTGTCACTTGCCGGCAAGAACACATCGAGGAATTATGCAAGATATGCTACACCTTGTGTCAATAGAAGGTCACACTAGCATCGAAGTTAGAGAAAAACCGCGTAACTCCACGATACAAGTAGGAAAACTAGTGATGCTGAATAAATATCATCAGCGCCGGCCCTGCTTTTGTTTGCTTTTGGGTGTCTCTATTACGGAAATATTCGACCCATATACAGATCTTATAAGAACAATGAGATGAGACCAAGTCCACTGAATTAGGCTGATATGATAGTATGTTTCATCCAAGTGCGTCCTAATGGATAGTAGAACAGTAGTTAAATATTGAAGATAATCGTTTCCAGGCATCGTAAGGTAGCGAGCGAAGCCACATCACCAGAAAGATCCATTGCAACTTCGAGATCTTGCTAGTCTCACTAGGAATCGAATCTAGTCATCATCAATATCCATGAGCATACTGGTGTGTGTATTAGGAGCTTTTAGGCTAGGCCATAGTTCAGAAAATGCAAGAGCTCGGAACACGCCCACCTAGGTAACATCCTGTAATGGATAACATAGCCTAACGGGAGTCTGTAAGAAACATTCATATTAACTAGTGGGAGTGTACTCAAGGTACTGCCCGAGCCAATATATCTCATGGCAGCCATGTCTTGTAAACAGGACGTGACTGTTATGTGGCTAACCCCCCGCCTCTCCCTACCTTGACTGCTGTAAGTCCTAAGCCTGATGTGCTGGCTGTGTCTTAGAGTCAACAAAAAATGATGCGTGCCTCAAAACACAGAGGCCTGTTTGTATTGCAGGCTCAAGCTAAAGGAGTACATACGAATTCAATGTAGAATAACATGGCTTGAATCATGCCGCTGAGAAAGATTCAGGTAGAGAGTAGTCACCCGCTTTGTCATGATACTGATAACGACCCGCATAGTTTAGGATTTGTTGATACAATCAGAACAAGTGTTATTATAGGCACTGTGAACATGATTCACGAAAAGAAAGACAACATGCATGTTTCACTAGCCTGTCACGAACAAACGTGGTTGTAAGTCGGCTTCAATCAAGCCTTG
Source organism: Endoconidiophora laricicola (assembly GCA_001640655.1). Classification (NCBI taxonomy): domain Eukaryota; kingdom Fungi; phylum Ascomycota; class Sordariomycetes; order Microascales; family Ceratocystidaceae; genus Endoconidiophora; species Endoconidiophora laricicola. The sequence goes on from LXGT01000547.1 coordinate 1,701, forward strand.
GTCGTGCCTGGATCGATGCTTGAGCAGGTAGTCAATAACAACACACGACTACATAAGTGGCATTCGGTTTCACTGACTGCTTACATAGCGTGATGATATTTGAACTACCTAGTAGTTCGTAGTATTTATTTCTTTGTTATAACAACGATAGTTTCACACCCTTAATAAGAGTCCAACCTGCCGTATGGATGGTTCTTGGTTAGTACTGACTATATGCATAGCCGGGCGCTTTGACGAATCTGATGTTGCTATATTACAGGATATCAAGCTTAGCTGGAATAGTAAGCCAAAAAGCTTATATGACGATCTGGAATATGTATGGCATCATGATATGGGCCAATATGAATATATCGATGAGTGTGATCGCGTATTCAGTTCAAGCCTGGAAAACAGTTAAATTTCTAAATCGTAGCGCTGTACCAAGCATAGCATTTCCCAAGCGTTAGTGGAATACGCTCACCATTTGATATATGCTACATACTCAAAACGGAGATTACCTATACATATACATGGTAATAATGATGGCCATCAGTCGACTTCCTCACATTGCTCAACTAGCGCTTAGATGGTCGCAGTGCAGGATATGATTTTCACTCGTAGCCCTGAACAGCTGAATAGCTAATGTGGCTTAGTGGATGCTACTGTGTGTTTACGTTATTGAAGAGACTTCGTTATAGAGCGCAGACGGGCGGATGAGAACAGGCTAGTGAAGATGAATGTTTTAAAGTTGTATATAGTATACGCCCATGTTCATCTAGCTTTTGTTGCGCTATTTCCTTCCAAAGGAGACAAAATTTATCTTATCAATTGATGAAATTACAGAAAAGAAAGAAGTTATTAGTCGTGAAGAAGGAATACGGATTATTGCCGTAATGAGTATTTCTTCTTCCTCAAAGATGATCCTAAACTCACTTCATACTAAGACATCATTGCATATCAAGTAAGCCAGTAGGTATCAGTGTCTACAACAAAGTTGCCCCTTGTCCGACAAGACGTTTTCTGTAAGAGCCTACTAGTAAAGGGTTTCATGTATCTGAGGTGTGAATATAGTGGATGACTGTAACGTGTAGCTATTGCTAACCATCCTCAAAAGGCCTATGTATGAAGTCTTATAAGTTACTGGGATAGTTTCTTCATAGTCCTAGAAACTCAATAAGATTCTTGATCAGAGAAAAAAAAAAGTACTTTCAAAAAGCGTTAGATATGCATCGTATACTTTATATATCGTTATTTATATACTGATAACGTGCTGGTAGGGTACTAACAGATGACATATATCTCACGTATATCAAGTCTTGATTAAACTCTACGAGTATGTTGCTGGTAGTACATGCTCTACCAAACAGAAGGTTCCGTCTAACGCAATGCCCTGGCCAAGACGTTGAGACTTTTTTTTTTGTTTCCAACCAGAATGCATGATGAAGATTGACGGAAAGGATAGACAAGAACGTGGTTTGTCTCACTTGTACATATGTAATATACATACCCAGATTCATGACTTTGTAGATCCTGTGTGAGGGTGGGTGGTTGAAAGTCACGGAATATCTCCATGACTGGGAAAGAAGCAAGCAAAGTAAGACATAACAATTGTACTAGTTGCTCGGCCGATTGGAATGTTTTGACAAGAGACCTGTGACATCAGTGGGTATCACAGGCCACATATATAATAAAGAGACATCCTGTTAAAATCGAGGCCTAGAAAAAAAAAACCATAGCAGAGCCGGCAGGGTACGTGTTCTATCACATGTATCTACTCAGACCTGCCTAAGCACAGATTATAGTAGCATTTAAATGCTCAACACCAAACTATATACGCGAAAGGGTATCTTCATAGTGCTAGAAACTTGATAAGATTAATGATCAATATATATAAACGCGAAAGCGAGTCTACTTCATTGTGCGTGTAGTATGTTTCGCAGTAACAACAAACGCCATAGCTATGAGTTGACAATCTCATAGCAGGAAGCACCGTATAAAAGCGAGACAGGTTCTAGACCCAACATAGCAGGTTGTGTCATATCTTTTCTCTTCGCTTGATTGTCTGGGACGGCCCAACACTTTGAGGGCGGCTAGTATTTCGTATAACTCAAATAAAAAGAACTCTCGACAAATAGGGTTAGCTGCATGTAATCATTACTTGGCTACTACTATGCACATAAGCACGAGGCATCGGCAAAGCTTTTTTATTCACAATTAATGCGTGATTTGTTAAGTCATCTCTAGGGAGGGTTCGGTATTCCAGAGACAATGGCCTAAACCTATTCTGAAAATATGATAGATCTCTCAAAGCAGAGTATTGCTCTCCTGATACACATTCATTACTACTAATCACATGATGTGTTGACTCAGCTGAGCTGGCAACTTCGCAAATGATGTAAGCTTAGTATATCTAGCCAATGATAACTGAATCTGTTATCAGTGATAAATCCTTCAATCTGCTATACGGAATTGTGTTAGCCTAACTTGTGTAATAAACAAAGCCAGACTACTAGTCACACTGCGCCGTTAGGCCTAAAGCCAGATTCATCTAGAAAACCGATATTTTGGTGTTCGACTTCTTTAGTGTGCCAAAATAGCTCTCGTCGCGGAAAATGGACTATCTGTTCATTAGTTGCCTTAGCCTCTTTTAGATACTCTTTCCGACCGCTAAAATCGCTGTCGCATTGGCATATCCAATCGCAAGAGGATACCCGAAATAATCCTAATAACACATATGTCAGTACTAGTCATGATGATATTTTGTAATTTCTAAATCAACAGCTTCATACTGCAAATTTGCTAGTAAGGTAGTGAAACTTGCGCAAGCACTTTCCACTTCTCGACTGCAATAGTAGCATCGATGACTTAGGTAAATCAAAAAAGAGCCATTCGTCGTTATCTTTGTCTCACAACACAGGATAATTGCTTATATCAGTAGTGTTAAGCATATATCGGATTAGCGAATAGACAAGACTGAAGCTCTTTTGCCTTTGAATCTCTCCGCCTATGCACATTCGCTACACCGGTCTGATTATCGTCATATCATTCTCTCATCGATGGCTTTTGCTCCCCCCCCCCCCCTTAAAAAGGAAAAATCAAAAGGTACCCCGTGAGAGACTTCACTCGCATGCTATATCGAAATGGGAAGTTAAGAGCGTACAAGATCTGGATGATGTCTTAGCAGGCGCCTTCATAACATCAACCGTGCCGTTCTAAAGCCACATTATCAGATGCACGATAAACGAGACCATTGCCTTCATAGTCCGATGCGTTGTCCGTACAGTCATCTACGGTACGATATTATGCATGTAAGCCTTAGCTACCGTAAATCTTGTTGTCGATATTCAGTGTGCAAGTTTAAATTGCCACATGCCAAACGCCTCTTTAAATACTAGTCATTAGTAGCGGTATCACTATTTACCATTTGCAAGTAACAATCATCCACGCTATCCTCGCAGGGATACAAGGATTGCCAGCAAAACAATGACTTTGCTGTCTAAATCAGGACGCTGACAGATTGCGGAATTTTTCCATGATGCCTCAAATTGTGAGCTAGTGGCCGTGACATATAGGACCGAATCATATCTACCAGCTAGTAAAGACAGGCAAAAGAAGCCACTACTATGTTATAGCTTTGTTGTCAGAATATATTAATGATCCCCATGTTCAAGCACGCCCTCCTTAAACCACTCCGCTTGTTCCTCGTTCCGCCTTATTTCCTTACGCTGTGGTGCTATTGGCTCACTATGGTGTTTCTTTCTTCCAGTCCTTCTTGGTCGGTATACTAAAGCCCGCCGTGCCCAACATATGCTTCTCTAGGTGGTTGTAGTAGTTATCAGTGATCGTTTGCGAACAGAATCCGCACCAAAAGGGCTTCGGCTTCACAGCTTCAAGACTCTGTTGGCCAGAAGCTCGATTTGCAGATGACCGCTTAGTGCTATTCTTGGCCTTGGCCTTGACCATGGACGACTCTTCGAAATTTTCTACACAATGGTGTACGTGAACTTCGTGGCGCTTCCAGTCACTCTTGCTACCAAATGCACTCTTGCAGTTGTCCTGCACGCAAAAGTACGGCCGTTCATGGCGACGCATGTGCTTGCTTTTATGATAAAGTTGGAAGGAAACAGTTAGCATACTGATAGGACTGCAGTTGGCCAAGAAGAGAGGGGGAAGGACATTACCTCAGAATAGAGCGGTTTGTATATTCTTGGCCACAAGTCGCACACATGACTAGTCTTGAGTCACTGTCGGATATCGAGCTGGGGCCGGGTTTATCATTTTCTTTCATCAGCTGGGAAATAAGTACTTTCCTGTCTGATTCCGGCATGTCATTGATCGCTTTAAGGACGTTCTTGGCTTTGCTGTTCAGTAGCGGAATGCTAGTCTGAGGTTTTTTGGGGCTTGTTTTCGTGGGACTGCTACCCTCGCCTTCGTCTCCCAAAAAATCCGTACTGAACATATCCTCATCTTCAGCGACACCATCAACTCTTGGGTTAGAGGCTAGAGTCTTTTCTGCTGGCGGTGGTACTTCATCTGGAATCATAACGTTATCCTGTAATGTAAATTGATTAGGACAAATATGAGACTCAACATCCTTGTTGAGATAATCATCAAGGAAACGATCATCTAATAACATGAGGTTAGTAACTCCGTCATTTTCAGATTCTACCAAGACTGGTTCATCCTGATGACTTCCTGGAGACTCTAGGAAATAGGCAAGCACACCTACAGGTGCTATGTCTTTTAAAGCGTTCACGGCACAGTCATCCACTTTGTTGGTCTCTAAGTTATGCTCTTCATGGGCCCACTGTCCTACTTCCTTCAACTCGGTCTTGCTTGAGCCACAGTCAACATCTTCGGGTTGGGATCCGTTCAAGAAAATGCCTAACTCCATCTCGTCTTCCGGTAATAACTGGTATTCGGTTGAAGTGTCAGGAAACCCAGCACATGTTACGTAGTCAGGTATATTCAACTGAGATAGAGTTGTGTTCGAATCAGCGGTAGACCATCTAAGTTCATTGTATATGTTAGCAAGAGCATCTCTTGGCGATTCGTTCGGTCTATAGTGTCTTGGTAACAGAGTCTCATATGAACTTACACTCGTTGATATGCTTTTATATCTTCGCCTTTAGAAGAATGAATAAGGTTGTGTCTGGTTTTCAGATGGTTCAGAAAATTATCTTTGCGAGGCCACTTCTTAGCCTGACTACATTTGGAGTCTGGGGGGCATATATAGTAGATATCTCCATCATTAAGAGTTCTGTGCTTTGTGGTAAGGTGGCGCTTGAGGTCGTTATAGGTGCCAAAGAACATAGAGCAATTTTCCTGCCGGCATGGAAAATTCTTTTTGGTGGCATCCCTATGTTGCTCGTTAGACTGCTATCTTTACTATATCGTAGCCATGATACATACTCTTTGCTGGTAGGTGCCTTGAACTCGTCTCTTCGTGGCCTTTTTATATTATCAGAAGATTCTGAATGACTATCTCCTCTGCTTCTCTTCGACTGCACAAATTCTCTACCTACTACCTTCTTTAAATCTTGAAAATCTACCATGTAGTTCGATCCGCATACCGAAGGGTCGGCTTGAGGGTTTAAAATGGAGCTTTCTGGCACCGAAGGACAGCCGCGACTGGAAGTCGCATCGTATGGGAAATGGTGTCCCTGCGGATACCTATATGGACTCAAAGAGTGATATAACGAAGAAGTATCATCTGAATAAATACCGTTAAGGGTCGTTAAGTTCATATTCGAGTTTGCTGAGGCATGCTCACTTTTGTAGAGCTGACGCATGTCTCTGGGGTTCATACTGGGAAAATCTGCAGGACCTTGATTATGATTGGACCAGCTGTCACTAATGTCACTACATCCAAAGCAAAGGCATATAGTTAGTCGATTTGGAGTCGTATAGACACGCGGTGTGTCAATCTTAAGCCAAGTCTCAGTTTAAGCAGAAGAGAGTAAGGTGCGCTCATTCTATGTAGGAGCTATTCAAGTCGTGACTTACAAATCCATGCCTTGCATGTGTGTGTCGTCATTGGACTGCATATTTCTAACAGTTCCCGGGCCCGGAATGATTAGAGCCGGAGATCCGGAGGATGAAGATCCCAAGGGCAAGAAAGACCAGGTCTCAGATCAGGGAAATCTCGCAGCCAATCGAGAGAAAGGAGGGGGGGGAGGCTACTTCGAAATGTAGAGAGTTTGTCTAGCGTCACAAACAATAGTCTCCGATAGCTCAAAGGGAAGGTTTCGAGGTTCGACTGGTTTAAACATTTAGGTAGCAGAGCAGGCAAAGAAGACGCTGCTGTGTTTTAATTCTCTCTCCAAATTTACAAATATAAATCTAGATCAAAGGAGGTATAGGTCCACTTGCTAAAGTCAAGGGGAGAGGCAAAGATGTGTTCAAACGAGCCTACTTTATACTCTGGCGGATGCAAGAAGGCAAAAAAAAGGCAAATATTGTAGCCAATGTGCGTATATCTTACATCATCCTATCAGACTTCTTGAATTTCAAGGTAATGGTGAAAATACTAAGCAGCACAAGATACTGCCTATGGTCATATCAGGCGGCCATAAAGTATGGCCAAGAAAAAGAAAAGTCTAGGCCTTCACCTTCTGTTCAGCTGTGTTTTTATTAGCGAGGCACACAAGATCGAGACCTAAAGCCAACGTGCGAAAGGCAGTTGACTGGTTATCTGTTATGAAATAAGCTCTATAAGAGCTAATCAGGCGACACCGCCTTCAAAGAGAAACTCGCAAGCTTGACCTATAACATGACAAATTAGCTGAGCTAAGAAAAGCCTCCCGAGAGGATTGAGGAATTGAACAATGAACAATGAACAATGAACAATGAACAATACTATTCACTGCATTCTGCTTTTGAAGATATACAACGCAGAAACTAGGAATTAACCTAAACGCTCATGTGGGTGTACCATTACTATCTATTTCAGGAGTTCATCAAGTTCTCTTTTGCCCTTACTGCGGAAATCTACTTGTCGTTTAGCCGGGCAGAATGAAGGAAGGATTCTCATCCCCGCCCAGTTTATATGATATAAACCCTAATCCTTGTTCTCACAAATCCTATCCATGATTCTTAGTCGTTTGTAAACACAAATGTGTTGGTAATGACACATTCAGAAGCTTTTCCTGTTTGCCTTCTTTTACCTATCCCGCTCTACTGTTGACTTTATTTGATAGGTCTCCAATAAGCAATAAAAAACCTCGCGCTATCTGTTGATTGTAGATAGACCATACGACTAGGGTTATGTACCGATACCCCTCTTATTCTCGCTCAGGGCTTATAAGGCAAAACTGTCCGTCAGGCTTTACATGGGCACTTAGTCGCTAGCCAGCAGACTCGACGGAGCATTTACTCACTATTGTAAAGTAGTAGAAGTAGTAGTACTGACAGTAACATAACTACTACGTATATAAGGGAGGATAATCCACAAGACATCAGGTTAAGTTTAGACAAGTAATCAAAACATCCAAACTCAATATTGTTTTCTCATACTTATATGACTATACTCACAAGCATCAACGGACAGGTTTATTGATCCTTACTACTTCGTACCTCGACATCATCTCAAAATATTACATTCCAGCCGTTTATTCAATCTCATGATGCCTTAGGGTTATAAAGACTGGACAGCTAGCTTAACCCACTTGTTACACGCCAATCAAATATGTGATATCGATTAGTTAACAGTGTATATATCTCATACACTGCCAATTAAACGAAGGATATTATGCATTGCAAGAAAGCTTTTTGACTCTTGTATCCTATGCAAACACTGCAATTGTCTTCAGCGTAATGGCTTCCGAAAGGCACAAATGTTGGTAGGCATTGCAGTTATCCGCAAACACGGCTCATCGTAAAGTCAAAGGACATGCATGTTGTGTACGTCTAAGCATACTTTCTGGCCCCACATTGGATTGCACAAAGAGATAGGTATGGCGGTGACTGGCAAAGAGAAGTGTTGATACTTCTATTGGCTACACTAGTAGTACTTTTGAGATGTGAATGCTTAAATTGTAATATAAATCAGAACTTGGGTCTCACGCTATCTCATTTAGCAACGTTTGCCGTCCGATCAAAATACACCCGAACGAGAAATCTTTGTGTTTACACTATGGTTTGAGTAAAGGTTAATAACACAAAAAACTAGTGCGTGGGTTGCTATGCAAGCACAATCGGGGATATCTCTAGACAAGCCTTGCATATGATCGACAGAGCCAATGTTCTGCTTGATAAACGGCACTTTGCCGTTCCGCTTTGTTGCGTTATCAATGTTGTATAACGTACTTATATGTTAGATTATTAGACATTTTCGTTGGCTGGTATCCTGATGCTTTAGAGTAACCTTTCATTGCTTCGATGATTGTTCTAGAAAGTTTCTTGAGAGTAACTTTGCATTGGATGGATTTGCCACAAGAATCAGCGGATGAATTGTAATGGTATATAGTTAACGTCATTCAATGGATGAAGATTTCATGCCATCAGTATTGATACTTGGCTAGTAATATTGAAGTTGAACATGACCGAAATTTTGATCATTGGCCAAATTAGGAGCGGCTGGCGACATCGGCATGACTAGAGAGAAAAATAATGCTAATCATGACTATCGCAAACTACTGTAGAGGCCCTAATGCGGAAGAAACGGGGTCAACAGCGACGGCCGGAAGTCGTGCAACGCCAGCGTTTGAATATAGATATTAACTCTGATACTAGTACTAGTCATAACAGCATAGACTGTTTTCAACTGGCTATCAAACCCACACTAAGCAGACAAAATATTGGATATCTGTTCACTGTATATGCTATCCACGATCGACTTCCCGTGTGATCAAGCGTGATGTTGTGCGCAACCAGAATTATCAACGGCTGGGAGCATAGAACAAAACAAGCAGTATATTAACCTAGAAACGGCTAGTCATGCATTGTATGCTAATATATCTGGCACACTCCGTGATTTACATATACGAGAGATGATAGCGTTGACGATATAAAAGCCGTTATGTTCTCACTAAATGTAGCTACATCTTCTCGTCACTTATCTCAACTCCTTCATACTATAGATATATACACAATAAACCAAGACCGTTCATTAAACTTTATATTTCCTTTATCTACTATTCAACTCATCGTGCCGTCTGGAGTACAGCAAAGCTAAAATCCACTGAGATATCACAACTAGAGCCAGGTAAGCCTAAGCCTTCCTAACATCCCATTAGAGCTCAGAACTAACCTACCATGAGCGCGACTAGACTGCTATTCTGCCCCGGCGATATTGTTTTGTATATCAAGATATTATCAGCAAAGCTCTCTTGTTCTACTCTGCTTCTACCCCTCCATCCATAATGTGCGACTTTGAAGAGTTCCAGTTCACCTGCGGTCACAGCGTCACTCGTCTGATGTCCCACTGCCACTTTGCGCGCTGCGAGCCGGGTCATCATTGCAACAGCATCCAGATTTTGCGCCATACTTGGATCCAAGCCACGCCCTGTAATGGATGCCAAGGATCTTGTTAAAACTTGGATATACGAGCCAAGATCCAACATGACAGATAAACCATAAAACACGAGATATCACAAAGATAGATGGAAGGTGGGGGGG
>LXGT01000548.1:0-11213 GCA_001640655.1 Endoconidiophora laricicola
GGGGGGGGGGAGGAGGGGGGGTTAGGGTTTTTATAGACGACGAACATCGCTGATATCAACCTACAGAATTGAACAAAAAGATGTCTCACGTTTAGCAATTTATACACAGGGAGCAGATATAATTATTTAACGGACTTTGGTATTAGGAAGATATACGTGGTACCTAGACCAACCACCATCAAAAGGCGTCACTATAGTTTCTCCATTCAAGTACTCTGTAGATATCAGAAGCACCCAAGTAGGAGCAAAGATGGCAAAACAGTAGAAGCTTTTCCAGAGCAGCATAACCGTGAATATACACCCTAGGTATGCATTTTTTAAAAAATGAAATAGCTTCTCTCTATTTTCTCGAAGCATGAAATGACAATAAATCCAGTACTGGCTTCTATGCGCCCTCCGAATACTCCTGTAAAGATATTCAAGTAAGTAGAAATGGAAGAGGGAAACGCGATAGCGATGTACACTACTGTATGTAGCGTTACTGAGCAGTATCATGAGATACACAAATTACGATGATAAAGACGTAAACGATAAGCAGATAACGATGCAGGCAGACTAAGGGGGAGGGAGAAGGGTATCTGACGTATGACAGGTGAGCAGAACAAACACGAAAACATGAAACAGGAAAGGGACAGCATTAATCAGAAGGAAAGAGGAATCAGCAGCAAGCAGGCTATCGACAATGCAGAACGTATACTAGTGAGATGCTGAACGCAAAAGATGATGAAAGCACCAAAAAAAAAAAGAACGAAAAGAGATCATGAGAAACCTAAACGCGGCCTTCGAGCGCTAGGTTGCTAAACATGAAATGTGATATGTCTCATTTTCCAGAGATATATACTATAACATCAATCACGTTTTCAAGCTCAAGTGACACACGTCACTCAAGCGAGGTAGTCATCGACAGACTCATGTTACCGAGCCCAGCGTTTAGACTTCCTGGTACTAGCGGCTGTCGCTGCGTTGAAACAGAGACAGACGCCGAAGCACCATGGCTACGAGGCCAAGTCTTGACTCCTTGATTCTCCTTCTGTAGCATCGACACTGCAGGTTGTGGTACCATCATGCGGCGAGGTGGAGGTGGCGGGCGGGCAGCTAGTTGCATATCAACCATGGCTTCATCGAGGAGTTCCTGTACATACAGAGGTAGGATACGGTAGCCTAGGTTCTGCATGATGCAGCGCTCTGTGACATTGAGCTGGTCACTTGTCCACAGGCCGTGGCCAAACTGTGCTACAAAGTAATGGCTAGGTAGCGCAGGGTCGTCAACAAATTTGAGAGAAATAGCCAAAGCAGCAAGAACTATTAGCGCGGGGTTCACTGCGTCGATGTGCAAAACGGCAGGCTCCGATGGCGGTGCGGCGGGCAAAGTATGGCGCTTGGTGACGCAAGGAGATGATGATAGCGTCGATAGCGGCGTGCTGGGCGGTTGCAGAGGACACGAGAGGCGCCAGGTCAGGGCAAATTTGGAGTTGAGGGAATCTAGGATGCATACGGCCAGAGCAATAGTTTCCAGGGGCAGACTGGCTCGAGTAAGCATGGCCTGGACAAGAGGCACTGATGGGGTGGTCAGAGAAGCGCCAACGGGAATGAGGTTGACCAAGTGGGTAGCAGGGCCTAATGAGTATGTTAGTTGGGGATGTCTAGAGCAGTATCGAACAGTCAAGAGAGAAACTTACCAAGAAGGGACGCCTTGAGCTGCTGGCCTGCTACGGCAGGGCAAACATCGGCAGATGAGTCCTTCCAGCACGGTGGCGGGGTAGGTAAACGAGACAGCGGTCTGTAGGTAAAGTTTCTGGCATCGTAGTCGGAATCGTCATCCTCCTCAATGAAGCGGGACGTAGAGCGGCGCATCATGGTGGGCAATTTTGGGGGTATGGTTCGTCAACAGCTGAAGTAGTTGAAGTGAGAGAAAGAGATATGAGGGTAAAGCACAGGAAATGGCTCTAGTTTGGTAGCGACTTATAGAGGTCTAAATATAAGTCACACTAAAGCAGCAACTGAAGCGAGTGTAGAAGATAGGTAGAAGAAGGCAGCGGACGACAAGCCTCTTTATAGCAGTAATGCTTGGAAGAGGTACTTGGAGCAAAAGTAAACACTGACAAAGATTGCTACTAAGTCGTTTTACTAGTCGAAACAATGCTGGGAGATACGAAAGTTGATTTCAGGGCTGAACACGGCCGACAAAAGATGTGCACTTCAGGCTCACCATGATCTCACAACGGTTAACAATGGATGCAAGTGGGTGAGATGTTAGTCTCGTCACGGTGAAGCAGGTAGTGGGCAACGGTGTGTCGTCAGTAAATAGAAGGCGGTGACGTCGCAGAAACGAGGATGCTCAGTACCGTCTGAGGATATTAAGATAATAGTAAAGAGAAGAAAATTATAAAAAAAATTGTATGTATATATATATATATATATATATCAGGAATGGAGGTTCCAAGCGAAATGTGGTGCTTAATGAGAGACGGAAAGGAAGACGGATAAAAGTATTTATTCTTCTTTGTCTGTCAACAAGTTGCGGAGTGGAGCGGACCTAGAGAGCTTTAAGAACAAAAATTCGAAAGGGCTATGCTCGTAGGGGACTGGCAGTAGAGTAGCAACAAAGCAGCGTTCCAATATTGTAGTAAGCTATGGCTGGGGTGTGTAGTTAGCTAGCTTTTTAACTAGCATGGCTTAGCTTTGGCTGGCTGGTTGGTGGACGGACAGGCTTGAGAAAGCAAGTAAGCCGCAAGCAAGCAAGCAAGGTCAACAAGGTGACAAGAAGTAGGGCTTCCTGGCCTTCAAGGGTGCGACAAACGGCTTTGGGAGGGGAGCAAGGAGAAGGCCTGCAGAACAAGAGAAACAGGCAGGTTAGTGTCTCGCAGTTAGAGAGGTTACTTTGCTAGCTAGTAGTTCTCTAATCGATCGCTCTTTGCGGCTACACCTGCTCGGATTGGTCGGGCCTAAGTAGCTGGCGCGACGACAAGATCTCGGCTGTCTGAACTAGACTAGGTCACTGGCTTGATGCGGTCTCAATGGACTCGGAGATGGTGTTCTAGGCTAGGCCACAGCAAGGGTTGTAGTAGAGATCGAGGAGGGGATGGCTTGCTGGTGTGCGTGCAGAAAGTAGGTACTGTTCCAAGTACAGCAAACGCTGGTTCAGCAGGCGTAGAGAGAGACAATAAGTCGATATTGTAACGGACGAAGAGCAGAGAGATAGTCGGTGAAGGGGGGCTAGTTCGTCGGTTCGGCAGAACGACAGCGAATATAGAGAGAGGGCAGATGTCACCACTTTCAAGGATCATATACAGTAACCTAAGCAGGTAAAAGTGTAGCTCGATATGCAGGAAAGCAGCGCGTCGTAGAGAAAAGCGGTTGTTCGGTGGGTAATGGATGATGGACGATATCACGATGCAAAATGGGCGTTGAAGATGATGGAAAAGACTAAACAAAGCGTTTATGTAGAAAAACGGTGTGTTTGTGCCTTTTATACACTACTGAAGCTTCTGCTTCTAGTCCTTCTTAATACGTCCGATATGACTGCCTGCGCCGACTGCTGTTGACTTAGCTATAAATTTACGGCTTTACGAAGAAGTCTTTCCAAGAAAAATAAACAATAAATAATTTGCAGGTCTTGTTGCTCGTTAGTGCGTACACACCCCTTGCAATGGGCTGACTATTATTGCTTGCCACCCCTCGTCTTACTCCCTTCGTTCCTTAGAGCAACACAGCAACAAAGGAAGAAGAGACATTAGCATTGGCGCTACTTCTAGTAGTAATAGATAGCATTAGTACTATGTACTGCCGATTCTACCAACTACTACTCTACACATTAACCACAACCAAGAAATGCTAGCTAAATCGGGGGTTTAAAGCTCGCTTCCAACGGCGATTAGACGCTAAGCCGGTAACTTTCAGTACGACACCCGCCAGAACCAGATATTAAGATCGTGAATGGCCGCCCGGCAAGCAAAATCTACAGCTCAGTACAGTCCCGTTCAGGACATTCCCCTCCTAGCGCCTAATAGACTAGCGAACTTCCTGATGGATAGAATCATAAATCAGTCCATTAGCCTCTGCCATCTCCAGAGATGGTGGCGCTAAGCTTGCCAGCCCCGGGGAACCATTTTCGTTCCAGCAGCACGAACAACATCCACGATTTGATTCAGTCCCATATAGTAGCTAACGCTATTCTTTTCTTTTCTTGGACAGAAACTATTAACACTTGTATAATATGCCGCACACACACACACACACACACACACACACATTCGCCGCTTCGATGATTTACACTGTCAAACGCTATATAAGCAGTCGATATTGTTACCCTAGGAAACATCTTCATGTATATTTAGAAGTTGTGGCAAGCGGCTGAGTATTGTCAAGCCAAGCTTTCTCTGCGGAAGCATCCATCTCGCTTGCCATCTTATCGAGCAAACACGCCCGGCCGGTCTTCGCTTTAGGGCAGACCTCCAGACTAACAGGCCCTTCTTGCGCCGGAGGCTTTCTCTGCTCCCTAGCCTGACTCAATCTATTTGATCATCGAAGGCAAAGAATATCCGCGCCTTACCCAGTAGAGTCCAGAATGTCAAATTTCGTCTTGTCATGGCGTCATCTGCCCTCCCCCCCCCCCCCCTTACTACTGTTAGTGCTGGCACTGCTGTTTACTATTACCGCTGTCAGTCTACCTTAATTCGCTTGTCGTCGCAGTGTCGCTTCTACAGTCAGTCCCCTTGGGCATTGCAACAAGCCAATTTTATTGTGTCCAATAAATAGTATACTTTTCAACTGTGTATGAGGCTGAGCCACAACGCCAGAAGATACAGAGCCCGGGGTTTGGTGCCTTTCTCTTATATACACACCAGCGTTCTAGTGGTATAGCAGTATTATGTAGCAGTGGCATGCACTATAACTAATTCTAAAGCCTTGAAATATAGTGTAGCTATGACCACAACTTGTAATAGTACTACTCACTGTTTTATTAACAACAAACAAATGGGCGATAAATACCAACACAGCTTGTACATACATTAATGTTTTAGCCACCAACAAACTTCATCCCAATCACTTCTAGAACAACATTACAGCTCCCTTTTTTGCGCCGATGGTGAGCTACCGAATAACTCTCAGCCTAATCTAATACAGTCTGTATATCTATTCGTGACGCGGCCCTGTAACCACACCCTCCCCTCCCCCCCCCCCCCCNCCCCCCCCAGGCGCAACAATCCAGAACAATAGAAAGTCTCTATTCGTATTTGAACTTGAACCAGGTCGCCTTAGTCCGGTCATAAAATGTAGTTTTGCCCTACTAATCTTAAGAGACGACTAGCTAGCAACGAGCAGAGGCTTATTCTGCCATTGTTACCATGGCGGCGGCCTTATACATGGATGCTCCCGGCAGTGTTTTCTGAAGCCCGCCTGAACATGTCATGGGTGGTTGTTAGCTTGCTCCCTTTCGCTGCGAGGTTGGCGAGCAAAGAAAGCTTTCATGAATAGAGTCAATAAATCTAACAGATAGCGCATCCCGTTAGCAGCGAATCGGCGAAACGAATATATGTTGTCATCAACCACTCTCGCCAATGGCCCCTTTATAGCACTCTATAGGAGGCGCCCTAGACGCTAAGAATATCGATGATATCACCGCTGTATTCTCTTCGTATGACGGAATGGAAGCAAGACGCAAACCAAGATCTAGTCTATAATCCAACTTACACTAAGAATATACATATATACACGAAAGATAACGATAGCCTATCTACAACGGCCTCTCGGTGATATCACAACGAATACGAAGCGGAATATCTGTGTGTTCCCCCAGATATAGAATGGGCAGTTCTATCATGAGAATACCAAACCCTCACAGGTAAGGAAATCGAAAGGAAATAAAGCGTAACCCACCGGAGATCGGCTGTTTACAGGTTGCAGGTCGTACACGCACAAATAATAGATACAGCACCGTCAGCAGTAGTAGTCGTAGTATATATATGCAAAAAGGTATCACCAGCTTATTTCACACTTTCGTCTTGCAGCAGAGCTTCCCAAAGCATGCAAGGACCTGCCTGCAACGAACCAAACACCGATGGATCTACAGGCGGACCTCAGGACGGCTCGTCCAGGGCCTCAGAAACAAGAGGCGCAACCAAGGACCTTCAAGGACTTGACGTAGGCGCCGTTCTGTGGGCTATGATCTCCTTTTGTTCCCTTTTTTTTCTGTTTTCTTTTTTTTTTTTTTTCCTCTCTAATAATGTTTAAAATTGGACGATACACGAGAATTAAATATATAGCACGGTAGAAGAGATAGTCTTGGAGGCAGAGATCTTTGCCCACTCTAGGTCACCCTCGTATGAGCAAAGACGGGATCTACTTCAGTGGTTCTCGTATTTTTAGCTAGGCCTGCAACTTGAAGTAAACTAGTTGCTAGCGCCCTGTTCTGTGCTTTGATTCTAGTAGTAGTAGTACTGCTAGTACTTCATTCTTTGCCTCATCCCATGTCTTGTCGATAGATATCTCCCTAACTATGGCATTATTCTTCTTAGAGTTGCAACAGTTGGATTTACGGCATAGATCCATCTTGGTGTCATATATTCCTACTTGACGTAAGGATGAATATACAGTGTCCTTGACGGTTTCCAACGAGCCTGTAATCTTGATAGTTACATAGTAGTAGTAGTAGTAGTACCTATCCAGCCAGTATGATGATAAAAAGAAAAGGGAAGGGGTGGCTTTGAACGAACAAAGAAACTTAAAATTAGTAGGTTTCCATGGTTCAGACTATAGCCCTAAAGAACATTACATTCTCACGACTCTTTTCCTTTTCTTTTGTGGCTCGTATTTCAACTTGTTTTGTTCAATATAACCCCATGGAAGATCCGATAAATAATCATGTTCGTTATATAAGCCCTTTTTGCTTTCTGCTTGATGGTTATTTTTCCTTTCATTTCCGTTCTTCAAGAAGATGGGCCTAAGCTTTGTGTTTCTTCCTCGCTTAAGGTCTGTTCCTCAGAATCAAGAAGATATCGCCCGTTTCTGATATTATGGCCTTCCTTATACGGGAATCTGTCTCCTGACCACCTTGTTTTTTCTTTGACCAGAGTTGGCTTTTGCTGACTTTATACTATAACTAATCAAACGAACTTTTATTGCAGAGTATCTTCATAGTTCTATACAAACTTGATATGATTAATTATTAAAAAAAACTCGTTTTTGCCTAAACATGGATAAATAGTTCTCTGTTTCGTGATAGCCTTACAGCCCAGTTCTTGGTCCGTTTTCTTCTAGTATTTTTCGCAGGCTTCGATTGAGAAGCTGAACAAGCCCATTGCCAAACATATCCTGTCCAAGAAAGGCTTCCTCGCAACCTGGACTGACCTCCAGAGTCACCGCAATAGCGAGCAGTAGCTTGGCCTGTCCTCAACTTAACTGCCGAATTATAGACTGATGAGCAAGCTGCTTAAATCCCTTTTCATCCATGAAGATGCCGCTCACTATAATCCTCATGACCAAGATATAAACAGGATATTGTCACTATCGACATCTGTCAAGTCCTGGGCGAACTTCTCGGCGCTGGCATTTTTGCTAGGGAGGAGCGAGAGAGTAGTAACGTTTAGAAGAAAAACCGCAGCTATTGCTTTGAGAAAACCATATTAGAAAAGAGTGTCGTATCTTGTTCTGCATGTAGACACACTCCCTCCATAAGAATGGCACCTATTTTAAATATGCCATATCAAACGAAATACGGAAAGGGGGGAGGTCGCCTATATCTGTGGCTGGTTATGTGGCTGTTCTAATTTTTAGTTGCTGTCTTTAGGTCTCTAGGGCTTGGACAAAACACGTTTCGTATGCTGGAAGCTTGTTACCTTGTTAATTTGGTCTCCAGCTACATAAAGACAGTGAGAAAGAGCATTAATCATGAGGGCTGGGATAACCTAAGCTTCTTTTCACGAGTCGGTGTGAATACACCTTCTAACCCTTATTCAATCTCAATAAACCCTACCAATTTTAGTTTTGTAAAATAAGGAGTATCCTAGGTGTTTCTAGACTAAAGGGAGACTGGCTGCCTGGTTGCCGGCCACGAGCTCAAACATACATTGTATGATGCTAATGCCCACAATAGTCACTTATAGGAATGTGCTGAAAGCTGGAATTACTGCAGATTTATATATTAAATGGTAAGCCAGAGAGCCCAGCCAAAGCGCAAGCAGCTGGTGTAAGCACGCTACAAGCAAGGGTTGCTAATAAGTAATACTACGTATTTAAGGACTATGTATAATGTGATTCTGGTCTTATATGAGGTGTAGCTGCAAGCTGCATGTATACATGTAGGCTTAGCTCGGCCAAGTAGGTATTAACGTGCTATAATGTAGTGATGTATATTTCATTTATTTCGTGACCGCTGTTCGATATCTAGAAGAAGCATGTCATGTGATACTATGACCTTGTTGGGCTGCAAAACTACATAGCCACAGCCTAAGGGAGAGAGATAGCCAACATGCCACACAAGTGTTTTAATTCTTAGTCTGCTGGCCGAACCAGATACAAACAAGGCCGCCTTGTATCACGCATGTGTCATGCTGTAGAACTAAACATAAGGATCGGAGATAACAGGCCAGTACAAGCACAAGTGAAGAAAAGCCCCGGTGCACGAGAAGAAGTAAGGACGACTCTCTGATTAGCTCAACACAAGATTTTCAGTAACAATGCATCTAAAGATACATATATCATTCCATTCGCACGACGACAGACCTGCCACCTGCATATCAAATCAGTCTATTATATAGCAACACCTGCAGTCCTCAGGATCATCACTGCTGAGAAGGCTGGGACAATTTCTACAGATTATATAACTACTGCAGTTACCACTATCGTGTCATTATCGCATCGAAATTACACGTCATGTGTACCCATAGTCCGTCCGGTCGGTTGTCCGATCTATATGTCTTAGTAGCACTAGAAATTTTTTATAAAAAAGATATTATGACAAAGACAGGAGAGACAGCTGACAGACAAGGGTTCAGTTAATATCAAGAAGATAAATTATGCTATCTTTTGTTCCGAGCCGCTCGGATTTGTAGACCTGGAGCAAAAGAGGCAGAGAAAGATGGCACAAGATTCCACCGCTATTTTGGTCGTATCATGTGTAGTATGAATGCTACACCGTTTTTTGTGAACATGCACATAGATGGCTGGCGGGATTCTCATACTTCTGCCTGAAAAGAAAAAAAAAAGACTTAACGCAGCATAGTTATAGACTCACTGTTACTAATGTAGCAGTAAAAGCCTACAATAAACGTAACTATTGAAAGCAGGGATCCGTCCGGGCCGGGTGAGAGTACTGATGGCGCCCGGCCACTGTAGTATCGCTTCCGCTAGGTACGCATATACATAACCGAGCTTTGCTAGTAGTAGTAATCCTACATGGCCTAGTTGTAGAGTTACAGCTTGTTGGTTGACGTTGCAGGAACTGGCCAGAGCTCAGGTCACAGTTGCTATTGTAAGCGACCTTAGTTACTGGTAGCTTCCTCTTGATCAGCACATCGAATAATTACTGGTCGCTACTAGCAGTAGGCATTTTATCCTACACCGAAGAAAAACAAAAGGGCTGGCATGTCAGTAAGTGGAAGAGACTTTGCAGAGCCGATCTTCTAGGGGTCAGTGATATTTACAGGCGGTAAATTACTAGACAAGACCTTCCCACGCCTAACCGGCGCTACCGAGGAATGTATCGTCTTTCAAGAAATATTGGAGCGTTACTACTGGGTTCAACATGGGCGAAAAGAAGCTTACTGGGTATAGCATATCGTCGAGCGTCCTCCAACATGATACTATCTATGACAGACTACTAGTAGTAGTAGCAAAAGCTGGAGTAGCTGAACAATGTAATATTACAACTAGAGCCTTCTTTCCACGTGCTGACATACCCAGGCAATAAAACGAAAGTAACATAGAAATATAGGGAAAACATGATATATACTATGTATATAGTAGTATTGAAAAAATATGGCAAAGATACGTCGTTTCTTACAACTATCAGCACTTTACTTTCGAGGAGGGAGTGTAGAGGGTTATAGGCTGCTCAAAGACTACTAGTATGTATCTCAATTTGACCCAGAATGTAAATGTTGTAGGCAGGCTGTAAGCTTGGGACTGTAATTCCAGAATAGAAAGCCAATATAAACAAAGAGAGAGAGAAACTCGAGATAGAGCCAGTACGATTGATACTGGTATGACTTTGCTACTTGATGTATCCTATCCAAAGAAGAACAATACTCTTCATTATTATGTACTTGCCGGACCAACTGGAGTCTAAATTAGTGAACACCGCGATACACAGCTACTCTAATATGTGTATGCATGTCTCGCAGTAAGTGCTAAAAACAAGCTGAGATTACCTGCACGAGCAGGAAATATGACTCTTATATTATATATTACCCTTCAAGGCTGAAATGCTGAAGTCACACTTCCTATGTGTCAATACCATGACCAACCATGTCTCTGTGCAGGTAAGATAATAACACGCATGCATTTCCATATACAGGTACAAGATATTGCAGTATTGAGGCGGTAAGCACTGATAAATCAGCATGACAAGACTTATAGACGACCGACCAAAATTGCGTAGTTTGTCTGACTGTGTAAGTGTTAAAGATGGAAGGAGTGAGAGAAGTTGAGCAGAGCAAGGAAGAGCCTGCCTTAGGGATTAGAAAGTCACCGATGCCCCGAATTCGGGCGAGTTTGGTCGACGAACAAAGGCTACGAGATAAGGATACTACTATCAACAACCTGTCTAACTAGAGTGGGAATGAACGCTACTATTGAGGAGTAAAGAGTGAAGACTAATTAAATTAGTAACACACTCGCCTCATTCTGCTTATCACGTCGGGCGTGCTACAAATGACGGNTGTTGAAAATAAAAAGGGGGGTGGGAGGGGTGTGTGAGAAATTTTCATAGGCAAGTATCGTCAACTCTTGCCAGACGAACAGAATTGTAGTAAGACCTACTGTTGAATGCGGGGATAAAAGCCTCATGGATAGTAAGACTGCAGTACAGTACTTTTCAAATCTTCGAATCAAAAGTGTTTGCGTGCGCCCGGATATATAAAGCAAGGGGACTTCTCCCCGGGGACTTACAAGAAGAGCAGATGCTTTCTTAGTAGAATCAGAAAAGGAGAACAACGCAAAACTTGTATAGTAACAGGTGTATATAAGGGATACGAGTTTTGTTGAGATTGGTA
>LXGT01000549.1:0-11223 GCA_001640655.1 Endoconidiophora laricicola
TTTTTTTAACATTAATCTTATCGAGTCAGTAGATATGTTAGAGTGAGTACATAATGAGTGCGGTAGGATGGTAGCTGGCGCTTTCAGGTCTACTCCCATGTGGAAGATCCGGACCGAAGCACTATGAGAAATCTTGGCGATATATTCGACCCACGTGCTTTTGGTGCGGAGGCAAGATAGAGCCGGTTAGATGCTCCGTATGAGATGATAAAGAGGGCATATGAGCTAGTACCAGAGCAGAAGAGAAAACGGGCAAGGTAAGTAAAATGGATGGATGAATGATGCCAACAGTAAAGGCACTGGTGGAAGCAGAAGAACGGAAATGGATGAAAGAGGACGTGGAACAAGCAGAGTGTTGAGCAATAGGAAGATTTGAGCAAGAGGATACGGTGTCTTGGATGGAAGCTCTGGGAGAAATGGCCTGTAAAGGTCACGGAGGAGGCGAGGAAGCAGTTGATAAGGATAGAAGATGGTTGCTGACATAGGCGAGGACCGGATACATTAGACTGAGCGCATATCTCAGTTGGATCAGAGATGTGAAAAACGCCCAGATGCTCCCGAAGAAGGAAACATACGTCCTTCAATGTAGTTACATGATGCATGACAGTTCTCGGCAACGCTGGGGCGGCAGAAGACATACGGGGGGCATTACGAGATATAGAACGATCGTGGGGAATACTGATCAAGATCAGGACAGCCGTCAACAATACATTCAGCGGCTGCTGGAAAGTGCCGCCTGCCAAAATTTTTTGCAGCTCGACGACAATAAGAACGACCAAGGGGACAGAAGCAGAAATCACTACAACTCTAAGTCAATATGTATCTACACGACTAGCACAAGCCGAAAAACGGGCAGGTGCCCTCAAGAACTTGTCAATCACGCCCCTTCCTAGCGCCTACACCAAGAAGAGGTTACATTAGTATTGATACGAACATTTGCATCGAGGAGGACTGCCAAATTGGGCGGGGTTTTCAGGTTATCGATGCCACCTTTGAAGCCACAAAAAAGTTAAAAAACAGATAAGTCCGAATAAGCCCTACAGCGGTAGAGATAAACTCAAAAACAATTATTATCACTAAACTCGCAAAGCTCTACAACTAACACTCGTGGCTTCACTGTACGATTCAGTACACTATTTATTTCTTGCCAGCTGTGACTCAGTGATACACATGATCCTATATTGTGTCTATACGAACAACTTACACAGTTACGTATGGTAGCTTTGAGGGAATATAATATATATGGACCCTATTACTAACTCAACATAGCCTATAATGTATATATACAAATATCAAATAGAACCGCTACAAACAGACATAGGCTTCCCGTCAAGGTTTAGGTGGAAAGCAACAACAAACACAAGGACTAGTATATTTCTGCCTTGTCTGTCTCTGTACATCTGCAGGTATTGCATAAGCTGGATACTTTTATAGATTTGAGTATACATTTAAGAGAGAGTGTCCAAATTGTGTTTTTACTAGTAAGAGCGTTGAAGTATGTTGTCATTAATTGAAAAACTTACAAGTTCATAGCTTTCATATATCAGACAATTATTAACATATAACTTGTGTTATGAATTTATGGTGGGTTTCTCGATATATGCAATATCACATCTGAAAAAAAAACCTCATCATGAACTATATTCATAGCAGAGAATATATAAAGTAGTTATGTGAGCTTCCATAGTTGAAATGTGGCAAAGTATAGATATGTAGCAATATTGGAAGAGTACATTCAAGCTAGAGCCTTACAAATACTGTTATAGTGATATTTTGCATTCAGTTGGACTTCGATGTGTGGAATTATACGGACCAGTTGTAAGATGGAACAAGATACCACCCGGAACCAACCTGTATCACTTATATAATGGGCATATATTAATTTTGTTCTACTATATGATTAAACTGCATTTGATATCTGAGGTGGAAATTTTTTTCGAATACTCTGGCTAGTCAATCTGTCCTTGACTAAGAACGTAGTTGTTGTTGATGAAGAATTTATTATTTATATTACCACTGCACAGTTCAGTGTCCCCATCAGGTAGTCTGAGTTCTGAAAAAGCTAGATATGACTGAGAGATGCTATCAAGGCGCCTCTCCCGTCCCAGTGAGCAGAACCTTGAGAGCAGGAGGTCAGTAGTGACCTTTTGCATACTTCGTGAAGCAGCGCCAGCAGTGGCTGACGACCATTCCGGGTTCCCAGAACAATGGTAAACAGGCTTAGAAGCCTCCACCTCTAAACCCTAAGTAGCCTAGTAGTGGCCGACGACCGGTCCGGAAGGTTGCACTTGACAAAGTATGCAAACAGAACTACAGGCCGTTCTTTGGAGAGAGCAATACCAAAGATACACAATCAAACATACAACACCAGTTATTCCCACGTGGTCGCCCACATTTCATGGGGGGACTTCGGTTGTATCTCACCGTGACCTGACATTGCCGCCATGACTGTTCCTTGATGTATTCGGGGGCCTTTTGGAATGCCCAGTCTGTTCTGCTAGGGGAATTCCATGAGTTTCCGGGTGGAGTGGTCCCTGACGGCCGTCTGATCTTTGAACCAGTTCATGTGTATCTGGTGTAGGTCCTCTTGTAGCATCTCCTGGCTCTTGCCAAAGACATAGTGTATGCGTGAGCTATCACGGCTGAATTGCCTGCCAGGGTGTCAGCTCTCTCATTGCCTTCAATGCCGCAGTGTTCTGGGGTCCAGATGCAGTGTACCATGAAGGCGGGGTGTGTCTCCCTAAGGTTCTGCGCCAGTCTCTTGGCGCAGTCTATCTCAAGTTGTGATGTCCCTGTACCTCTTGGCGAGGAGTTTATGCGCTTGACCGCTACCTGGTTGTCTGTACAGATCCAGTTGGTGTTGCTACCTTCAATGAGTCGCTTGTTGAAGCTCAGTAAACCCAGCTGGATTACACGAATTTCTGCGTAGGCGACTTCGGCCCATCTCCCACACGGGGTGCTCCCGTAGGTGATGAACTCACCGTCGCGTTATGCCGACCATCCTGCTCCTGTCTAGCCGTCAGCCTGCCTTGAGCCGTCTGTGTATAGCCAGACGTCAGAGGCTGGGGTTCTGTCTTTCCAAGTTGTGTGTGAAAGGCAGAGTACTTAGTAGATCCTGCAAAGGCAGAAACATATGAGGTCACTTGAGTTTAAACACACACACATGTCGTATGTAGGAAGCTTAGTTAGTTGACTTACGTGTTAAAATTATGATAGCTTGGCCAGGTATACATGACCCTACAGTCATATGCTCTGGTTAAGGTAGACTACAAATATACTCCAACACAATCGAAGCTAAATAGATCTTAACATTGTCTGTCGTCAATCAGGTTGGTTTCTAACGGCGATGTTGGAATTTCTCGTGTGACATAGCGATAGATAATACGTGTTACACCACCTTATTCACAAGTGGAGTCACGTGAATATGATATTGCTTCATTGTAAGATAAAGTCAACGTTGCATCACACCCTGTCGCGTCAGATATCTCCAACTCTTTTTCTTCACTTCTCTCTTTCCCTTGTATTGCTCATAGATGGAATGAGCAGTGTCTCTCCTCATCGCTAGATATCTGTTAGCGCAAACCGTGCTTGAGTTTTGGTATCAGGATAGTTTAATGTTGCATTCACATTCCAACACGGCGGCTAAAAGCCAAGACGACTCAAAATTGATAAACTAACACTTGTAGCAGAGTACCGAAAAGGATATTGTAGACATAGTATTTCAAGCGGGTAAGGAGATTTTAACCTGTATTGAATTCTTTCCCTCTCCCTGAACCGATTAATTACCATTGTTATAGCTGATCATTCGTTTAGCGAGAATGGAATCATCTCATAAGGATGAGAGAGATATATGGCAAGACCTAGAAGCCGCGTGTCGGTAAACGAAATCACGGCGAGCCCGGAAGTAATAAATGCTGCGGGAATATCAACAGAAATTCTGCCATATTGCACATATCCAGAAGGTCCACTGTCATTGCTACAACTATATGCTGTAAAAAGAGTTTTGTTGATAATATAGCAGTCTCTATAAACCAATTAGCTACTGTGATTCCCATTTTAGTGAAGTACGTAATGTTAATGTACTTTGAATATATTCGGCGATATCAGATGTTTAAGGATGAGTCAGTGAAGTTATCGATAAGCAACAAGAGACATAGAAAAATATGGGGTGGGGGGGAGATGGGGGTAACCCTGATATATCAGCCAACCCGCAAACTTCGGTGGCACGATGTAGGTAAACAGTGACGTATATCAGTTAAAATACATCTATATAATTTCTTTTGATTTTAGTGGTTCAAGTATGAGATGAATCTGTTGGTAATCCTAGCAAAAAAAGCCACAGTTCTTAGTATAAATTCTCTCATAGAGAGGAAAGGACAGGAGAAAATCTAGGATGGTGACACTGTGGAGAGTCAAAAAGAGGTAGTATGAGAAGGTAAGAGAAGAATATTATATGCACGAAATATGCACCCGTAGCAAGCTAAGCCATGCAAGGACATGAATGTTTAGCTCGCTGTAACAACACATCGAAGTTCATTGTAGGTGTGTTTTATGGATCAGATTGGGCAGCAGGGTAGGTGCTGGAATGAACGAACGGACCTTTCTGAAGTCTATGATTCCATTCGGCTATTCGGTAACTTTCACGTCTATAATTCTATTCGTTTACTGTATTATGTATGTGCACTCTTGGGCAATTTTTATGTCGGGTCTTTTTCTTTATCTCGCTCTCTTCCTGTAATGGTAAACGAAGTAAGTAGTAGTTAGTTAGCATGGGAAGTAAAAGGGAAACTAAAGGAAATGTACATTCCAAACAAAGGCCAATGTTGCATTGTGCCTACGAAGGAAGATTAAGAAATAGAGCTCAAGTCTAGTCCAGCGCATTAGACCTAAGAGAAAGACGGCTGCCAAGAAATGAGAAGGCTTCCATGTCAAGTGAAAGTCGGAGACAACGACGTAACTTACAAAAGTGGAATGATCGATACATCAGAATCAGCTGCATATCATAAAAACAATAAGAGAGTGAACTATGAAGTACCTCCGGTTAAATCTTACATGTAAGTGAGCAGGAGGCACAAGGAAAAAAAGAAAAAGAAAAAAAATTGTCTCGTCATGGTTAACATCTAATCGAGTAATGGGTTTATTTTTTTAGCTATATATACCGATGTTAGTTACAGGGCTTTGTATAGGAAGAAAAGTATAGTTTAGTAAGATTAAGCTTTGATCACAGCTCAGCCAAGCTTGACAAGGCTAGAGTATGCGTATAAGCCGCCGCCTAGTACCCCCCAAAATGATGTTGAAAAGGAATGAAATACGCCACAGAAGTTGGCTTAGATCATTAGTACAGATGAGCATGTTTATAAGCATTCTCTTCTATAGGCATAAGATTCCGGGTTTTAGAATTAAAAAAAGTCCATGTTGACAAAACACATGCTTTAATCAACACATGTCACGTGCCATGATTCCAAACTTTATCTACTATCTCTCTCAAGCATCCCTTATATTTTGTCTTTATTTTTATTTTTTTTTACAACATAGCCACGTATACGCCTCTTTAGTTTTTGTCGGCATTGATATATAACCTCTAGTCATCACTCATCGCGTGTTATTTAGTTGCCAATGCTTATAAAGGATATTGATGCCTCTGATGCGTTTTACTAGTTTACAGGTAGCCCTCAATGGATATATATTGCGTCATATTAGGGTTGTTAGCCCTAATACATGCATGTTCCAACTCAAGGACATAACAGGCTGAAGAGGGGGGTTGGGAATAAACCTGAGTAATAATGTTAGTACTGTGCTGATAAATGCCAAAATGTGATCTTAACGCCGAAGAAGAGAAGTGGCTATCAAATTGATAACATAGACAATCGTCCGTTTTTTTTTTGACCATGAAAAAGCCAAAACCTAACGTTCTAGAGAGATATGAAAAATCAGTCAAACTATCATAAAAAGGGATATGTATCACGCTAAGATTTTCGTAGCAGTATTGTTTGTTTGTTTGAGCACAGCACAACACGCAAAAAGATAAGTAGGGACATAGCCATGACCTTCGAGATCAAATGATAAGAAGACCCTTGTTCTCGTTAGAAAATCATATATGTGTAGGAGATACGACGACAGCTTAGATCTTCATGAGCTTTGATTTTGCGTTGACGAAAGGAAAGAAGAAGTTACAAGCAAACTTAACCGCACGACGTACTTTTGCTGTACCCTAACCCTGCTGGGCTAACGTCGCTCGCTCCTTTTGCATGTTAGTACGACGACGACCTTTTTGAGGTTCTCTCTCTAATGAACTAAGCTCAGTCCATGTAATCCGCATGAGAACCGAATCTCACCTCTATATATAAAAGAAGTATATCTTGAGGCTGACACTATATTGAGATGGAGAATGAGAATAGCTGTAACTGGTTTACTTGGCGGGTTATCCTGACTTGAGAGCAAATGTGTTCAAGCACCAGCGTATTTTTCTCGGCAAACTCAGTAGCTTGGGACCTTCAACTTCATTTACTGAGATCTTTGTATTCATTTCACTACTAGCTCCAAGGATATATCTTGATGAAGAGAGAATGAAAGGTTTCTTGTTTATAGACAGTTAGTGTAGCTACTGGTGCTTTTCAAGAACAAGAACCAAAAAAAGTCAATACTACACCATAAGGGCACGCCAATGGAATTTGTAAATCCATTCGTGGTGCACAAGTCAGTCTGCTATTTTATTGTGATATCCTCAGTTTTTGAGACTATAATTCTGTCCTCATAATCATTCTTTTGTTTTGTTGCCATCTATTATGAAGCGAGAGGATCTCTTCTGGAATGCTATGATGTGCAAAGTCTTATAGAAAGCCGTTGATTAGATCTCTCCCGATACCCCCTTTTGATGATTTATACAACTAAGTCGAGGAGGTACTTTCGTAAGAACTACATTGTTGTGTGAGAGCTGTGGGATTCGTCAGCTGGCTTTAATGTTTTATGTTGATACTGTCATTAGATATCATCGGCTCACGGCTACTGATAAGAGCCGCCCAAGCAGGCTTGTCGATAATTGGATTTTTTTTTTGGTTTCCGGAGTCGATTTTGCTGTTTATTATATACTGGCATGGCTGTGGCTCTTGTTTTCAGTCATCTGTTGCTACTTGGTGTCATTCCATACTATACAAACGGTAACGTGTGTTATCAAGGTAAGAGAGAGAGCCAAGGCCCTTCCTTTCCTTAGAGGCGGCTCGGCAGCTTGTTGGCTATTTTCCCGACGAGGTCTTGGCGTTCGTTTGTCCTCCAAAAGAGTGTGATATTCAATATAAGAATGAACTAGGAAATAAATAAAGAAATAAACATGAAGAAGTAAATTTTGGTAGGACAATCGGCATTTCAAGATTCTCCGAATTGCAAGCTTTTTTTCAATCTCGCCAGCCTCAAAGGCCTTGTCATTCTCTCACTCAGTGTCGTATTTGCGTCTTTGGTGACAGATTTACAGGCCTGTTGTTTCTTTTTAAGGGGGGGAAGAGGAGGAGAGAAGGGGAAATTTTGGAATGTTTCCTTATTCTTTGTGTAAGTAATACCAAAACTGAATTTCTCTATCTGAAACTGTAACCCAAGAAAGTAAACAGTATCGGAAAAAAATAAATAAAAATAAAAATAAAACATCAAGATACAAAATCATTGCTAGGCTTAGTGTCAAAGTTGTCAAAAGAGTATGAATTTTCTAGGCGTGGCACTTTGCTCTTTTATTGTCAGATTGGACAAGAAGGTGTTGATAAGTGGCGTTGTATAGATAACTACTATACGAATGAAGCTGTCTAGTTTGACCAACTAGTGTTACATTAGTAGATCATATTTCCTTCCCAATTGAATGCTTAAGTGAACAAACCATGCGAAGAACAGCCAGATTATCTATTACACTGAAAGCGACAAAGTAACCGTTTGATGCTGGGGTTCAGATGGGGATCTAGATGCGAGGAAGAGATCAATGATATGGTTAAATGGTCGGCCGCGGCTGCTAGCCAGGGAGCAAAGCATTATTGTAGACAAGGTTTCGTCTATCGTGTTTGCCTTGAAAGCAAACATTTAGAGCGCTTCCTTCATGTTGTTCTTCTTTGCAGTCAATCCTGCGGCGGGCCGCTAGAGGGAACGATACAAGGAAGTTGAAAGGAAAGAACGAATGAAAGGAACTAGATCAATGGTACATGTTTTTGTATCTTTTAGTGTCAACATCTAGTTCATATTTATTTATCATATAGTAGTGCGTTTTGTTAGCATTGAAGACTCTTGGTAACGGTTTTATTAGCTTTGAGCTGCGCCTTGTTGGGGGTTAGTTAGTTATTGCTGTACTACTAATGCAAGATGTAATATATTCCCTCTTGTAGTGTTTCTCTCTGACACTATGGTTGAATTATTAGCTTTGTCTTCCCTCTAGGTCGCATGTGAAAAATTGACTTGTTGACGCAAGCAAACATGATGATTGAAATAATAAAAAGCCCTCTGCTGTAGACTTCCCTACCCCTCCTTTTTTTTTCTAACATCTTACTACTTCTTTAGGTTCTCTGTTAGTCTGGCAGTTCGTCTACTTACTTGCCTTATTTAGGCCATCGCATTTCCTCTTTGTAGGCTTTTTTTAATGTATTTATGTTATTGTTTGTGCTGCTGCTTCTCTTTTTTGGCTCCCTTGTCAATTTCACTGGCGACAAATGTGTGTAAGTCGAAGTAGTATTGACTTTGGGGACCCCTGGGCCTTTAAAAGTCTTGTTCTAGGCAGGCTGTAGGTTGCGTGATATGTATGCCACCTAACCCTAATATATGAAAGGGTTCACACATGGTAGGTTGGGATGATATTCAGTTCACATGTCATAAACCAAAGAATGAGGATTCATTAGTTCAATAGCCTGATCAATTCCCATGCCCGTGCCGCGACGTCTTTCGGTCCCTTCAACAAATGCTATTGACAGGCCACAAGCCGAGTGTAATATTTTTCCCCTTGAACCCCCCCCCCAATTCCCCCTTCGTCTTGTTTACCCTTTATAATGTGATGGGCCAATCCATAGCAGCTAGTGACGGGAACATTGTGTACCTTCATTCACTAGCGGCCGCCCTTTCTGATCGAACTGCCATATGAAGCTAGAAGGAAACACTAGACGGCGACAGCAAGAGAGGTATAGGAATAGGCGTAGCAGAAAAAGACCAGAAGGGGTAGCCATAGAGCTGGCCGAGAATGACGCTAGAGAGCACAAAAAAGCTAGCATTTAATGGTACACAAGAAGCCCCTCCTCCACCCCTAGTAATGTAAGAGCAAAAAAAAAAGAAAAAGAACAGATATGTGTGTTGAGATATCCTAACCCTTTGCCAAGATGGTGATAGTATTCTGAAGGGGATAATTGGAGGTCCCTTTTTCTACGCACTATTTACCAACGCCTTTCTTTGTTAGTACATCAAATGACTTGACAATTTAGGCTCCAATAATACTCCAGCCAATTTGATGAGGCCGTAACTGGAGTGGAAAAATATGAGAGATAGAGATCTATGCAGTATGCGGCCCAATTCAACCCACCAAGGCGCATAAATGACATCATATTCAAACCGGAAAGCAACTGGAGGTGGACAAACGGTAGTATATATGTAAGCTTCTATGGCGAGGCGTATATATATATGTGTGTGCTATACGAATACTATAAAAAATAGCGAGACTAACGACGGGAGTATTCGCCAAGGCTGATCAAGTCTGGTAGTGCGATAGTTATTGCTGTCAATAATAGTATCTAACGTGGGCATTCCATTATTGCCTAGTGCGTTCCATAAGATCACCGCTAGTACAAATTTGAATATAAGCTTACCGAGGAGTGGAATTTTCATCAATTGAAAACATAATATACACCGTACATATGAAAAAACACGTCTTCAGGTGTCATATATCTAAATTCATATTTTTAACGGCTTATTTATTGACATTCGAGGGGGCCGCTGGACTAACCCTAGCTGCCAGAGGCCGTTCCTTGATTCATATTATATATCAAAGTTCAACAATTTTTGCTAGCTATCTGGACAGCTTGGGGCATTAATACAAGCAATGTATCGTGCGTTTCATTCTATAGACTGTTTCCTTCCGAGCCTCGAGTCTCTTCGTTAGAAGACGGCGGGCGAACTCACTTTGCTTCCCTTTGGCGGTGGATGAATTAAAGAATATATTTGTGTTGTGTTTGGCAGACGAAAATTTTTCTTTCCATTTGTTGTTGTTGTTGTTGTTATTATTTATGTATCTTTAACTTCTTGGTAATATCCATATAAGATCGGGACGTGCTTCTCAATTTACAGATATCGAGAGGGTAATAACCGAGCACATATCCAGACTCTTGCTTCTCTGACATCTACTTATCATACAGTTCAAACTTCTCTCTCTCTTCACCGTTACTTTCTTTTCTGCCTAGTTTCTAATACTTGTTTATCTTCGTTCCTATCCGTATCTACTACTCTACATGTCCTGTTTGCTTGTCACCTAGTTTCTTCGTATTTTTGCTGCTCAAGCCATCGCAGCACTTTAGCAATATTCACCAACCTGTATTTTTTTCTTGCAAAAAGGGACTGACCGTATTTAAACCTTGTTCTACCCCCCCCCACAGTCGAGTCTCTTCTGCTGAATATATCCCGAAATATACTCTGAGCATCTTCTCTTCCTGCCTTGGCCATAGCTTCCGAGGCGACCCTATACAATATATCCCGAGTATCATCCACCGCCAACTTTCGAGACAGGATATAAATTTCGAACATCACGAACCTGAGTCGCGCTATCATATTGCGTTTTCATTTCGCCCACGGCATTTCGCCGCCTACAGTTACATTTTTTACCCATCACTGACTGTCATTCTATTCTAGTGTGACATACAAGGTACGTGTGATCCGGGAAACTTTACAAAGTCTTGTCTTACATCACTTCACATGCACATCGTCTGGCTTCTCTTGGTTCGCTTTCGGGCTCTTTTGCGGCTTGAATTCCCCGCGTCAATCTGCCTGTGCAAGTGTGCAAGCAGGTGGAAGGACTGCTATGGTTTCGGTATGGCAAGCAGCATCATGTCACTATTCAATGGGCTGTGGCCAAATACGTTCTGCTTTTACGGCTTCAAGTTACTAGTTCTGCTAGAATTAGAGGCTGTTAGCTTCTTCGCCTCTGGCAAATTTAGCTTCGGAGGCGTTTCTTGACGGCAGTTTTCTTTTTGTTTGTATATCATTTGCATGTTCCCCCCC
>LXGT01000550.1:0-11128 GCA_001640655.1 Endoconidiophora laricicola
AGGAGGAGGAGGAGGAGGAAGTGGAAGTGGAGGAAAGGACCATGCCCTCTCTCTTGTCTGGCTCGGTATTCTCGTTTTGTGGGAGGCAGGTAAAGTATGTACTATGATGATGATGTCATAAACTAGCGCGTGTCGAAACCAAACAGCTGAGATGGCTGGATCAAGAGAGGAAGGCCTTATGTAGTCTCTTTTGCCTTGAAAAGGAAGACTATACCTACATTGTTAGTATTACGTCTGTGTGCAAGGTCCTCTTCCATGCATTTGTCGATGCAAGGCATATAGAGGCTATAATCCCTCTCGGCCGTGGTCAGCCATGATAAGTTGTGTTATGAAAGGTTACGCACACATAGGTTGTATGCTATCGGCCCTGACAAGAACTTGGGGTTTCCTTTTGCTGAGTTTCAACAACTTGGGGCCGTTTCACAGACATCTAAAGAAGCAAGAATCCCCAGAGTCAACCAACAAAGCAAATAACTGACGGGCTGTAGGATTATAATGGAGGGAGAAGAAAAGGTGTGGTCATTACTGACAAGGCAACCTTTTTTTTTTTTTTTTTGGCATACAGACAACAACAGATGTAATTGGCTGAACAGTGAGCTAAGGGGGAGTGCAGTTTTTTTTCCCCCTTCTGCCTTTTCGGTTCCTCGGAAAGATACTAATGTAAGATCAATTGGAGGAGTCACAGCTGGATTTTGCGCTTAGTCATGACAATCAAGGCTGGAAATGTGAATGATGTAGAGCGACAAGTGATGTTGAGTTCTTGAAGCCCAGACCGAAAGTCAAGTTCTAGATGTGCACATTTCTACGGTTTACAGCTATCATTATTTACTAATATTTGTGCGCACGTGGCCTGGGCTTTTGATGGGTCATAGTTATAGCTTCTTTGATTTCAAAACTATAGAGTTAAGCAATTTCCACCAGAATGTAAGCACCCTTTCTAGGAATTTTCTGCCAGTATCCGTGTTATTATATCTTACAGCCTCGAGGCGGTGAAGACTTTCTAAGCTCGATCATTTAGTTCTATCTTAACTTGTTTCTTATATATAGTCGTGTCGTCATTGTGCGTTCTTCGCATCCTTCTACGTAACGGAAAAAAAATAAAGAATAGTTAAATAAAATGGATAAGGCATCGGCTAATGCATTTTAATTTTTCCATTTTAGTGCAGAAAAGAAATGAAAAGAACGTAGTACCGAGCAAAGACTTTTTTCCCCTTCCAA
Organism: Endoconidiophora laricicola; assembly: GCA_001640655.1. Classification (NCBI taxonomy): domain Eukaryota; kingdom Fungi; phylum Ascomycota; class Sordariomycetes; order Microascales; family Ceratocystidaceae; genus Endoconidiophora; species Endoconidiophora laricicola. The sequence goes on from LXGT01000550.1 coordinate 1,219, forward strand.
ACCATTTTCTTCGATTCCTGCCCTGGCATTATTAACCAAAGTTCGCATTTCAGCCATCATGCTAAAATGCATCGTCGACCAGGGCCGAACAAGGACCCTCCATGCCGGAAGGAGGCAGTGGCAGCTCCTTTTTATTCCCAGAAATTTTTTTTTTGGCTATATCATAACGCTTACCCGTCATCATAAGTACATAGTACTCTTGTCGAGCACGATTATGTTGCTGTGATGGGCATTATTACATGTAATAATTCGCTAATAGCGGTCTCATCGCATCCATCTGGGAGTGTCAGGCAATAATACCACGAAATACTACGACGGGCAAACATACAGACAAATAAACAAACAAATAAACAAACAAACAAGGCACACACTATCCAAGCGAGTGGGTTGGTTCACATTACCTTCTGGTGAGCAACCAGTACTGTTTCGTAAAATGCCACTCATTAGCAGCATACTGGTTGCTTGCTTTTATGCTGCACAGGCTCCTTTATCAAGGCTACCAAGCACTTTCTATTTTTATTTTTATTTTTATTTTATTTCTACATCATCATCTTATTCGTTCCTTAGCCCGAAGACAAATTACCAAAACAAGGCTGTCTTTTAGTTATTACTTCCATGCTCATCTGGCCTAAAGTGGCGACCGGCCAAGACGACAAGAGGGAGAAGAAATGGGCGCTTCTGGGGTAGCCCAGTTCGTCCAAAGACTTTGACAAGATCTCGTGATCAACGCCTTCAGTTTCGATCGTCGTTAGATAGACCGGCAGGGTCCCTCTGTGGAGGAGAGTATACAAGGAACTACACGAAAAGAAGTAGTAACATGTGTTGTTCTACTACCATAGAAGCCTCCTTTATAGCTAGATTCTCGTGAACAAGGGCGCCTTGACATTAGCGACCATTTCAATATGTAGTCTGACGTTTGTCCGTTTCGTCTTTATAGAGGCTAATGCATTCAACTACGTAGCCATTTTCCGAATCTTCTCTTTTTTTTTATTTTTATTTTTATTTTTTTTATTTTTATATTTCGCTTATTATGGTCTTGGCCCTATTACTCGGTAGAACATGTGCCTGTTTTCGCCTGCCTATCTTATCTTCCTGGCCTGCGTCCTGCAGAGACAGCTGGCTTTCCCTTCATAATTCAAAGCTTATGTATGTTTAGATTTGCCTTTGACCCCCGCCCCCCCCTCCTTCATTCCTATCTTGCCTTGTAGACGTTGGAGAAACTGAAATATATTCTTATATATAGGCAAAGTAGACTTTTTTTTGAAGAACAAACTGACAACAAAAGCCTAACTGTCCTGATAAGACAACTGTTGCTCATCTACAGAACATGAAAGACTTTGTCTCGCGTCGTCTATATATCTGTTCCAATCCGATCGCCAGCCTCAAAGACAGGCCTAATGGCCAGGCTCAGTCGATATGTGCTACTAAAATTGGCCGCAGCCTGAAGGCAATGTGTCAACACAGCACCCTAAACCACGAAGCTGTTCTTCCACATCTAAGCTAAGGCCAACGGTCTTTGTATGGCTATATATCATGTTAGCTTCGGTTTCGGTTTCTACTGTCCGTCGGTCGATCAAAGTTGTCATAATTAGAAAAATAAAATAAAAATTAAATAAAATAAAATAAATAGAAGAAGAAGAAGAACAACAACAACAACATGAGCGAAACAAAATATGAAAAACGAGACAATAACCACAAGCCTGGCCAGCTATCTCAAAAGGCATCAGGCCCAAAACGGAAACTTGCTGCAGCCAAGGTTTAATCCATATTAGTAGACGCCTGCTCATGTCTTGCTTTGTTCTCGTTGATAAATTCAGGTTTTTCAATTTTATTCTTATCTTTTCTACTATTACTCTACTTATGTGCGTTTAGACATAATTGTATGCGTATATCTATGTGCCACTGTTTGTAACCACACATAAAGCCAGTCATCGTGAACAAAGAGAAAAGATGCCCCCAAAGCCCAGTCGTCCGTCGATCGGCTTGGCTGAATCGACAGAGTTAACTGAATTTGGCATGGACCTGACGTCTTGGCTAGCTTCCTTATCGCAGCGGCTCTATTGATATATCTCAGTCTGGTTGTGGTATATCTTGTGTTCTCTGGCTACTATATATAATATCTGACAGGCCAACCTCGTGATCAAGCCGTTGCTGACTTTGATACTGACTAGCAGTGCTTCAAGCTCACTGCCAGAATTGTCTTGATCTAGAAATTACACTTGTTTTCTTCCATATTCCGGTTGTACTGCTTGGCGTCTTCGTTGCTTTTGCTCTACCATTCCATTCTCCCTTCTTCTCCATCTCTGACGACCGGAACTTTGGCTCATGTCCACTCTTCGACGCAGCATCAACTTTGCTCAGGTTCTAGCGATTCTGTTAAAACAACGATCATCCCAGTTCCCGACGTAGCAGGTGGCTTTGACGAACATCGCTTGAACGCTCTAGATTTATTTTTTCCCTCACATGCCCATTATCGCGATTCCCCTCTTTCTGTTTTCGTCTTCTTCTCTCTTCTCCTCAAGCTTGTTCGACTTCCCTGTCCCTCTTCGACTACAGCTAGTATTACCAGACCAACGACCATCACGATCTAGCTGTCTTGGCCAATCAAGAGACTATACTCAATCTTTGCTAGCTCTCTAGAAACAAACTTGCATGCAAAATTTCCTTGCAGCAGTACTAACTTTGCCACTGGTTTTATTCTTCCATTTTTTTTCCAAAAAAATATACATATATATGCCGCAGAGAAAATTACGAAATAATGTTTTCTTAATTCAATTGAATAATCACACAAACTGTCGCTTAAACGAAAGAAGAAAAAGAGAAAATTAAAATATTAAAATATTAAAAAAAAAGCGAATTTTCTATCGGCGATCAATTCTCTTTATTACCCTTCCTCCTTCGCTTAGTACAGGAACGGATAGGAAAACACCTTTTCTCCAGACTACGCTCCAACCAGAAGGCCAAAAGAGACAAAAACATCCAAGGAACCCCCCCCCTCTTCTTCATCGTCTATCCTTCTTTCGATTTCCTCCCCTCCATCGTCTTCATATATCTCTTTCGTCAACATTCGGCCCTTGGTCTTCTTCCTAACGTTCGTCGTATATAGTATCTCGACCCTGCCCATCTGTCCCTTAACCGTCCCTGTCTTATTAATTGCTTTGCCCTAACTCTACTCTTCTTTGTCCTCTTCTGTTGTTCAGTTGCGTCGCTTTTGCTGCTAAAAGCACTGGTCACGTCGTCGCCCTTGATTTCCCTATTCTCCCCTACCACCTCCATCACTTTCGTCCGCCTTTACAACCTGTATCTTTTGCTACCACCTTCAAGGCCATTCCGGGAACCTGGCTCGCATACACACACACCCTTGTCTGCGTCTGTCCGTTCATCGATCACTTCTGCTCTGACATAAACCTCTGCTTATAACCTTCTCGCTATAACCTCTGGAACCTGGCTATAACTTAAAATCCCTTTGCTAAAGAACCATCCCATCCCATTTATTTGTTTGTATTCGACTCGGCTTCCTTTTCTTCTTTTCCTTCTGTCGTCGCCAAAGTCGTTGACACCCTTTTCCTCTTACAAACAAACCTCAGAAACAAACATCGTTCTCACCACCTCAACGTTACTGCTGACGAGTCAATGTGAAGTCGGCCCAGTGCCCTATTTCTCTTTTCCTTCTTCTTTTCCTTCTTCTTCTTCTTCTTCTTCTTCTTCTTCTTCTTCTTTCTCTTTTACTACTGCTTTGATTGGCGAGTCATGGCCCCCCGCTCGTCTGCCTCTATCCGTCCCAGAGGCGCTTCTGCTGTCATAAGAAGCATACCTGCCGGAACCCGCGTCACCGAGTTTGTTGGTGAGGGCTCGGCCAATGTTGTTGTACGCATCGAACTGCCAGATTCATGCTCCGCTGAGACAAAGGCCTACTTTCACAGTACGTTTAAACCTTAGTTGACCATTTTATCATACTCCTGTTTCCTTTTCTTCTTTTTTTTTTTTCTCGATATACTAACGCTGCGTTTAGACAAACTTTTACGCCTACAAAAGGCTTCTAAGCACCCTGAGAGTCGGCCTTACCCATACGTCACTCAGTATGACTACTTTCGGGAGCAAATAATGCCCCTTTTCCCCGAGCCCACCGATCTGGTGTCTCACGAGCTAGTAACCATAGCTAGCGATATTGTCCAACAGGCCCAGGCGCTACTCTCGCTCATGGATCAGATTTCCAGTGCCCAGAACCACAGACATCAACACCCCCCTACTCCGGAGATGCTGCAAGAGACGGTTGGCCACATCTACCGAGACTTTCTACCCCAGGAGTGGCAGGACCGTGTCGGCTCTAGCAAAATCAAGAAGCGGAAGAAGCAGTTTATCAGCTCACAGTTAGCTTATGTCGAGTACGGCCTTCTGGTTGAAGATATGAGCGTCGGTACGTTGTTCGACACCCACCGCACGGCTGTTCTTCTGCTTGATCCCACCACTAACTCAACTTTCTATAATAGGCGAAGACGAGGATGGCGTACTTATCGAAATCAAGCCTAAATGGCTCCTTCAATCAGTCAGCGCTCCTAACAACAGCATTCGCTGCCGCAACTGTGCTATCGAACTGCACCGTGCTCACAATGGCCACGCCAAGCAGACCCGTCCAAAGCCCTGCCCATTGCTACTCACGTCCGACAACTGGCGCCACCGTCGCGAGTTCATGTCAGAGGTCCTCATCACAGTCGAGCCTGATGAGTGGTATATCGAGCCACTTCAGCGCTGGGTTGGTGGTGTTGCAGGCACAGAGCCTAATCGCCTACTCCTTCACCTACGGCAACTCCAGGGACAACTAGACACTAAAGGCCCCCTCTCTGCAAGTGTCAAAAACGCCACCTTCCCACTCGCCATGACGATGCGCGACTGCAGCGTCTTTATTAAAGTCACCAGAGCCCCCATCGATGCTTCCGAGCCATACTGCATCACAGCCAAGGTCGGCGATCTTGATATGAAGAACGCCGACGCCAAGATCAGCTACTGGAACCGCACTGAGCTCGACCTTATCAGAGACTTTGCCTACACCACCGACGACGACTATCAGCTGCGCCATCAATGTGGCTTCCTTATTGGACGCTCTGTATCTTCGCCTGGTTCCTCGTTCACTTCCGATACAAAATTTGCAACTTCTGCAACTACAACTGCTGCCATCTCACCGCCATCGCCTTCCGCCTCAATAAGAAACTTGTGACATCGCCTTAATATCATCTCGAAAAGGGGAATCTGAGACTCCCAGCTCCAAGGAGTATCACCATATCCCCAATGCTCTCTTCTTGGCCGTTCGCAATTCACAGTTGCTTCGGAGCATCAGTCATAGATCCGGAACATTACGACGTTCCATTCCGCAAGCAAACTGTTACCCACCCACCTTCCTCCTACAAGTTACGTCGGAGCCCGCGGCCAACCGTTGGTAGGTTGACATAACGTACTCTTCCGTTCGATAATATGTATTCTTCATATATCGGTATGCAGTGTTCTTCGCATAGTATCATAATTTCCTGATATATTGGGTGGTCTCTCTACAGAGCTATTGTCTTCTCTTCTCCACACGACTTCAACACAACTTAACAAACAAATATACGACGAGAGACGACATACGACACACACAGCAGTCTACCATGTATCCCACACGTCACCATTACGAGCATCAACTATCGATCGGTGTCAATATGATGCATCCAAACATGCGCTCTTTCCCTCTCCTCTACATATCCTCTTTTCTTTCTTATTCCTCTCATGTTATAACGATTTTCCTTTCCTCTCTCATTTCTTTCCAGATCAAGTCCTTGATCAAAAGCAAACAAGGCTCGACTTTGTCATCATGCATTCAGAACAAGTCAATATGGCTACTCTCTCTCTCTCTCTCTTTACGTCGTCAATTACACACATCCTTTTTTTTTTATAACGCCTACATCTACTTAGAATCTGGACGCAGGTCCATTTCACGAAACATATCGCATATCTGTTCATTTCAGCGCTTCCTTTTTTTGGTTTACTTTGGTCCCTTCCAAACCCCCCCTTACTTAATTTCTTTCTTTTTGTCTTTACAACGTTCTTTTTTGACTTCTTCCCGTCTACATATTATTTTTTGGTCTTTCTTTTCATCTCGTTTTGTACATTCAGGAGACATCTGGAATAGCCTGGTCTACCCTCTGCTATTGTCCTTTTCTTTTTTTTTCTTTTTCCAAACCTTTGATTTCTATTCACTTGAACTTGCATATCTTGGTGGTACCAGCGGAAATGGTTAGAATAAAACCGGAGTTATCTTGATTTTTTATAGTGTTTTTTTTTTGGAATAGAATTACCAGTTAACAGTCAGATGAGCTATTTACTGTATATCTTTCTTCTTTTCAATGTATATTCACATTTATCGTCGTCTTAGTCTGATTGACTCTACAAAGCACTAGCTAGTTGAATTAGAGGCACAGTTCTTTGATAAGAAAAATATATGGCTTGTATAACTAACTGCATACCAAGTTGTTCTTGCACACAATATCTTTTAATATTGCTCTTCCTATATATCATAGTCTGGTATATCTCTGTTAAGAACTTGAACTGACGGTGTAGTCATAATCAAGTAATTATTTTCAAAATATTGGTTTCAGGTTCATTCACAATAACTACAAATGCGGCCACAAGGATGTAGAGAAAAAGCAGCTATCATTATCTTAGTTAATCCAACAAACTAATGAAAGATGTATCAAAATAAGTAGAAGTTGCTACATAGTAGTAGTTGCTAAGATTAATAATTGGTTGTTGGGTCAAATTTGGTTTTTGTTCTTGTTTTTGTAGGCTTATGTATGTGGTGTAGTTTAGTAATATGGCAAATGTAAATTGATGTCATGATTTTGGAACGACTTCCTCCTTGAAGACAGCCTTGGTGGAAGATGATGCCGAATAGTAGGAGTGCACGAAAGAGGGGAAAGGGGCGGGGTTGTAAGATGAAAAAAAGTATGTATTGATAGTATGTTAGTATCTGATTTAGAGTGTTATAACGACGTATATATGTATATATATACATATATACATTGACGGGATCCGTACAAGTATATGGTATGCAGGAGACTGCGGGGCTAGGATAGGACAGTAGTCACTAGGTGCAGAGCTATGATCTTCAGGATGACAAATAAACTGATACGAATGCAGAAAAGTAAGGCTATCTACAACTATATTTGAGAATAGCAAACATAATTACTATTCTTATTATGATGTAACCAAAGGGGACGAAGCAACGATGAAAGACGTTTTTACTAAGATAAACCACTGCAACAACTATACCATTCAGGTCAAGCGCACACCGCCGTGCTCTACAATATCTTCTAATTGATCCTATCTCCAAGTTCAGCATTACCACCGAAGATGATATACTTGGAAGAGTCGCTGTTACCGGTCACCGTGATTTCCAGATCACATATTCAGACTCCCCATATCAGTGGGGGTGGGTAGGGTAGGAAGCCAATGTGTACATCAAAGGTAAGAAAAGGGTAGTAATGGCGGCAACGGCGGGGGAATCAACATACAGGGAAAAAAAAAGAGTACTGAGCTGCCGTAAACTCAATATAAACTTTCTTTTTTTTTTTTATATATATTTTGCGATACATAGTAGATTCATTATAACATAGTTTTTAAACTCTAACTTAGGTATCCTACATCTGTAGGATAACCATGGTATCCTCAATCAGAGGTACCGCATACCGGTCCTGGTTTCGGCCAGTTCACCACCTATATCCTACTTCGGCGGGGCCAACACACCCCATGAGTAGTTCTACGGAAAATGTCCATTACTGGCATGTTTGTATCGGACAACCATCTATACACGATCTGAAGGACTACCAGGTTGCTTACCCATCCTCGACGGGCCCAACTATCTAAATCCTGCTTCGGCGGGGCTTAACTTTCGCGTTTAATTTATGTGTGCTTTGTGTTTATAGTGGGCTAGGACTCGCCTAGCTATCTTCATAGTTTTAAGTACTGAATAAGATTAATCATTATAAAAAATGATATCAGATTATACATGCAAGTGGCCGTTCAAGGAAGTAAAAGGAATCCAAGGAAGAATTGAAAAGAATCCGATTCCCCACAAAGGTACTTATTTTTTCGTCACTTCTTGTGGCCTTGCTTATCTATAGTACTAGTACATGTAATATGAAACCTGTAAAGATATATAGCGTGCCGTCAGAAGGTCTTTTTTGTTTGAATCATTTGGTGGGGGGGGGGGGGGGATTACGGACTTAGACTGGGTTTGTAGACCCTAACAGTATATATAATATGAACAGTATCAAACGTTAAAATGTTATTCTAAGAATCAATTATATAATTTATAGTATTTGACGATGCCGAAAAGAAGTTTGATAGTCTTAAACCACTATACCTACAGGTCTTTATTCTGGAGAATGGGTCAATACTATGGATGACACTGAGAGGGGAGAGAGGGAGGATAATACACCGCTTGAGAGATACTATAAGTAGCATGAGCTTATATATGCAGCAAGGTTGGGCAGCAAGGCGTCAAATAAGCACGCAACATGCATAACTACTATTAGCAAACGAACATGTACGTTGATTTATTCTCGCATGATCATGATACAAGTTGGTCTTTTAGTATGGATTCTTTCATCTGCAGGACACGACATGCAAGCAAGTAAGGACAGCAAAGGTGTAGCTGAGCTTCTAGACTTGTCGCTTCCTAGCACAAGTTATAGGATGGGAAAACAAAAGACATGTCTTGGAGCATACAGGTAAATGCCTTATATTGTTATCGAATAGAAGTAGAGATAACAGGACGGTAGTATAAAACCAACATAAAAAGGGGACTATTTCGGAGGATAGATAGAAGAAGGACAATTATTCATGTGAATAAGAGATCCGAAGCTGTAAATGGGAGGATAATTCAGAGGAATGAGGCAGGTTGATATCTCAAAATTGACATGCTACAGATATTAAAGTAGTAAAGTTGTGATGATGAAGAGTATGGGTTTATATCAACCCTAAGAATATTGTTACTTCATTGTGACTACCGGCGCTAGCTTTTGTCAGTATAACTTAAAGTGCCCGGAAACTCACGAAGAGCATATAATACCAGAGTTCTATATATACCTATAAGTCATTATGAAGGCTAAGCCAGCTACTCAAGCTTCGAACTACGAAGCAACATAGAGCACTCAAGTCCAAGTGTTGTTTGTTTCCATTGGACCAACTGAGAGCTATAAATCAAAACAGACACATCTTCAGTCACACGTTGCAGCAGTCGTCAATGCCTTTCGGTAGTTAAAATTTATCTTTTGGGGAGAGGCACTAGAAAATAAAAAAAAACCAAGTTCGAAGAGGCGAGTAAGGTAGCTGTGTCGAGTCAAAAAGGTGGTGTCGTAGAGTCGAGTATAGCTTTTTGTGTTCTGGCGTACCTAGAACCCTCAAATGGCAGTCTATAGTGAGGGAAGCTCTCATGTTGGGTGTATCTGCGTGTGTATTCAATAGGCCGGAAGAGATAGCTATGGCGGGAGGAAAATGTAGCGATTGTCCGAGGGTTGTAGGTTGTTATCCATCTGCAGAACGTAGCGGCGGCTAGGGAGCACATGGCCCCGCGGAGCGACTTATCTGCCATACCAGGAACTTCCAGCCAACTAACCAACTATCTAAGTAACTCTAACTGTAACTGTAATTGTATATACTTAACGTGGAGACTATAGGATACCGGGTAGCCCACCAAAATAAACCTCTATGGGCAAAACTCTGCAGTTCGTATCTCGTCAAATTCACTACACTCGCCCAGTTAGCTCAATCGGTAGAGCAACCTTCCCTTCTACAACCCTCGGTATGGCATTTTTGACCCCAAAAGGTGCCATACCGAGGGTTGTAGAAGGGAAGGTTGTCAAAGGAAACATGAACG
>LXGT01000551.1:0-11110 GCA_001640655.1 Endoconidiophora laricicola
GGGGGGTGGGGAATATTGATACACAAAGGGCCTGGATAAAGGGACTCATGTTGGTTTTTATAGTTTTCATATTTGTCTAGTTTATACACAAAGGAGTTATAATCTAGCCCAAACCTAAACCCCGTTAGCAAAGTGCGCGTATTCCTTATTAAATGCACGACCGATGACCATGCGACGAATCTCCGACGTTCCAGCTCCGATTTCGTATAGCTTGGCACTACAATAAGGTGTTAGTATATCGGAACTTTCACTAGATGTAGAAGAGGAAAAATAATAATAGGCTCAGATTAGCCAAGTACTCACTCTCTAAGAATTCGCGATGCCGGCATTTCCTCTGTGTATCCCATGCCGCCGAGTAACTGTATGCAATCTAATGCTACCTCCGTCGCCCGCTCAGCTGCGTACAGGATGGCGCCGGCACAGTCTTGTGTACGTATCAAACCTTCCTCATCAACGGCCTTGGCTGTCGCATAAGTATAAGCACGAGCGGCCTCCATCTTAGTGTACATGTCGGCTAGACGGCCTTGTACTAGTTGGTTATGGGCCAGTGGTATGCCAAACTGTTTGCGCTGGTGCGTAAAGGGCAGGGCAACATCGATTAGAGCGGCCTGCATCAGACCAAGTGGACCAGCGGATAGCACGAGGCGCTCGAGATCAAGACCCTCCATGAGCACGCGGACGCCGCCGTTAACGCGGCCCAGCACATTGGCATCAGGCACGAAGACGTCATCAAAGGCTAGCTCACCAGTGTTGCTACCGCGCATACCCATCTTGTCTAGCTTGCGCAGACAGCGGAAGCCTGGGGTGGTTGCACCGGAATGAATATCACGGGTCGGCACGATGAAGGCTGTGATACCCTTGGAGCCGGCATCAGGTTCTGTCTTGGCGTAGACGACGATGATGTGAGCATCAGGACCGTTGGTGATCCACATCTTAGTACCGTTAAGGACGTAGCCACCGGGCGCCTTTTTCGCAGTCATACGCATGCTGACGACGTCGCTACCAGCCCCAGCTTCACTCATAGCCAGCGCGCCGATGAGCTCGCCGCTGATCAGACCGGGAAGGAACGCCTCCTGCTGAGCTGGCGAGCCGTTGAGCGCCAGCTGGTTTACGCATAGCTGCGCATGAGCCGCATAGCTTAAGGCAATGGAACCTGAAGCGCGCGAGAGCTCTTCCATAACAACGCAGTGGGCTTGGTAGCCCATGGCCAAGCCGCCGACGCTTTCCGGCGCGGTGATGCCCAGGAGGCCGGCTGAGCCGAGTTGCTGCCACAACTCATTGGGGAAGGCGTTGCTGGCGTCTGTGTGTGCAGCTAACGTAGCGGGGATCTCTCGTCGGGTAAAGTCAGAAACTCGGTCGCGCAGCTCAGACAGGTCGGTTGTTGTGGGCGGCGTGAAGCCGGCTGGATGTTTAGTGGAGTGGTATCGAACAGCAGGAAGAAGAAGCCGAGCGGTAGGCCGCAGGGAAAGGCCGACGGCCGGACGAATTGTGCGGACGGACATTTGAGAGATTAAAAGAGAACGAGGAAGCCGTTGAGAGATAAAAAAAAAAAGAGGCTCTGCTAAAACAAAAAAAAAGTATCAGGGTCTCTAGTATATAAATCAATGTGATAATCAGGTAAGAAAACAAAGCAGCGTCGCTCTCTTTATTTGATGGTTAGGTCGACAGCTAAACAAAGGCAACTCTCTCAATTCTCTCCAAAAAGGCCACGCACAGCATGATTGATAAACTTTTTATTATTTTTATTTCTGTAGTAAATTTCTGGTTGATCTGAAAGCAAAGCGAGATCTCCGATAATAAACAATGATACATAGTACAAAAGCCTGTATTGTTGCTTCCATTTGGGGTAACTTACACCCAGCAATCCATCCAAAGACAGCAAAGACGAAGCGGCTACCACCGGCTTCTTGCGGCATTCAAGAAACGTGAATGGAAGAAAGCTCCTGGCTTTGTTCAATTAATGCCAATGCAATTTTGGAGATCATGCTTGGGGTAACTACCCGAAGCGATGAACACCTACCACCTGACCTGGCCTCCCTTTCCCTTACAGCAACTGCTACATATAGAACGGATAAAGCTACCATTCGCTGTGGGCTGACGCGCAGAAAAAAACAATACAGAGAGAAAAAGGAAAGTGTGAGTGCTATATGCAGAAGGTGCGTAATAAATAGACGTAGCAGACCGATCTGATATTTGTATGTAGAGTGCATTCTGTCTTGCATTTTATCAATAACTGCCTCTCGGAAAGAAAGAGAGACTACAAGTAGATTTACCTACAAGGCTCTGCATCAAATCCATCCCTAGAATATCACCAACAACTTCCTGGTCATTTATATGATGATGTCATCGATCCGCACTCGTTCGGCAACGATTCCATGCCTATCCTTTCTTGCCAGAGCAACAGCGGCACGCCAACTAGCACAGCGACGAACGGCAGCCTCGTTCACGGCGGCATCGCAAGCAGCCCAAGTCTCGATAGTGCGTAGCGAGATCGACACAAGCTCAGCTTCCTTTGCAGAGAACCGGCGCCAGATGAACATAGTGATAGAGCGGATCCGGCGACTTACGGACGCGGCGCAAAAGGGTGGCCCGGACCGCGCGCGGGAGAAGCACTTGGCCCGCAAGAAGATGCTGCCGCGGGACCGAGTCACGGCGCTTGTTGACACTGGGTCAACCTTTCTAGAACTGTCGCCGTTGGCTGGCCATGAGCTGTACCCGGAGGCTGAAGTTCCGGCTGGCGGAATCATCACTGGCGTTGGCGTCATTGAAGGCGTTCGATGTATGATTGTAGCGAATGATAGCACTGTCAAGGGAGGCACTTACTATCCAATCACCGTCAAGAAGCACCTGCGGGCCCAGGAAGTTGCGCTTGAGAACAAGTTGCCGTATGTTTCTTCCGTTGCCGTTCAAAGATCTCTCTTGCTAAACTTATTTTTCTCTTCAGGTGTATTTACCTTGTGGATTCTGGCGGCGCGAACCTTCCGCATCAGGCCGATGTGTTCCCAGACCGCGATCATTTCGGACGCATCTTTTACAACCAAGCTCAGCTATCTGCCGCCGGTATCCCGCAGATATCCGTTGTCATGGGCCCATGCACAGCCGGTGGTGCCTATGTTCCAGCCATGTCAGACGAGAGTATCATCGTACAAAATCAGGGCCATATCTTCTTAGCCGGCCCGCCCCTAGTCAAGGCAGCTACTGGAGAGGAGGTGTCGCCCGAGGAACTCGGCGGCGGCGCTATGCATACGTCTGTCTCGGGCGTAGCTGATTATTTGGCTGTTAACGATGCTCATGCGCTGGTGCTGGCGCGTCGTTGTGTTTCCAACATCAATTGGCCTGCTGACACCACACCTACTGCGGCCCTTCCCCGGCCGGGCAGTTATGCCGAGCCGCTATATGACACCGCCGAACTAGACGGCATCGCGAACCCAAACCTGCGCACGCCGCTACCCATCCATCAGGTAATTGCACGCATTGTCGACGGATCAGTTTTCAGCGAGTTCAAACGGGACTTCGGCCCGTCACTCGTAACCGGTTTCGCCTCGATCCACGGCCACCGCGTCGGCATCATCGCCAACAACGGCATCTTGTTCGCTGCATCGGCTCTCAAAGGCGCCCACTTCATTGAGCTGTGTTCCCAGCGCGGTATCCCACTCGTCTTCCTGCAGAACATTGCCGGCTTCATGGTTGGCGCAGCGGCGGAGCGCGAAGGGATTGCCAAGCACGGCGCCAAGCTGGTAACTGCTGTTGCCTGCGCTGGTGTGCCCAAATTTACCGTCGTCGTTGGCGGCAGTTATGGTGCCGGAAACTACGGCATGTGCGGCCGTGCCTACTCACCACGCTTCCTGTGGATGTGGCCGAATGCCCGTATCGGCGTCATGGGCAGCGAGCAGCTAGCTGCCGTCATGGAGACCGTCGGCAAAAAGGTTGATCCGGCGCTCCGCGATCGTATTGACCGCGAGAGCGACGCCGTGTTCTCAACGGCGCGGTTATGGGATGACGGCATCATTCCGCCAGCACAGACACGTCGGTATCTCGGCCTTGGGCTAGATGCGGCCTTGAGCGGGCGCAATGCTGTAGGTGCCAATAAGACTAAGTTTGGAGTGTTTAGAATGTAGATAGAAAGCAGGAGCATATCCAGGAATAAATATAACCATAAATTTACATAAAGACATCATTCTTTCATTCTTTCACCTATATATCATCACAAGTCGTCTTCTTCTTTCTCTTTCCCATCTACAGATATTCGCCAAAGAACTCCAGCAGCTTCTTGTAACCGCGCGCAAACTCTTCCTTGTTGCGTGCATCCTTCAAGTTCGACCGCGCCGCCATCCAGCCATGGATCTGGTCACCATAGGTCTCTACATACTTAGGGCCTTCCAGGTTAGCCTCAAACTTCTTAACCGCCTCGGCGTCCTCATCCTTGCTAGCTAACAGAATCAGGGGAATTTTGATGCCCTTAGCGTCCTCAGGGTCGACCATGGCCGGGTGAATCTCGGCGCCGACCTTAAACGGGCTCCCGTTCTTAGTCACGACCGAGACGATCTTTCCGCCCCAGCAGAAGCCGGCGATAGCCCAATCGGTCACGGCGGGATACTCGGCCTGGGCGGCAGCGATGTAGGCCGTTATCAGCGGAGCTACGATGTCCGGGCGGTTCTTGCCTAGGAAAGCGTTGAGCACGGCCATTTTGTCGTCGTTGTTGGGCGGAAAGATAGAGATCGGACATGGGTCACCCTTGAACCAATCGGGCATCAATACGCGGTACTGGTGGCCGAGAAGATCGGCGCCCTGCAGCGTCTGTGGGAAGTAGCCAAAGATGTCGTATATGAGGAGAACACCCTTAGTGGCGTCATCGGCGCCGGTGATGTCTTTTAGGGAGTTATTAGGGTTAGACAAAGTTCTGGTGAATAAGGCTAATAAGAAGATTGATAACTTACAGGTCTTGAAACCACCGATATCAGCGTACTTGCCCTTCTCGATGTAGCCATCCTCGATAATTGGAGGGATACTGCAGCACGCAGCGCTGTGTCCGTGAACGCCAGTAGCAGACATGTTCTAAAATGTATAAGTTAGAAAACGGAATATAAGAGAAGTAGATGGCCTTTCAGTCGATAGCAGAAAGAAATGAGATATGAGAAAATAGGAAAAAAAGGAAAGCTCAGTTGTTAGCCTTTTATGCTCGTTCGCGGGAATAATGTAATGAACGATGTTCCTCCACGGTAGGCAGCCGTTAATAACACTGTATTTACAGTATGACAATCGCTATAAGCATGACTGCTTTAGCTTTACAATCCGCAACAATTCTAGATCATGTACACTATAAGTGGAACCCTGAGAGAGGCTTTAGGCGTGTCAAATATCCTTTAGGACTGCTTAAGCCTTTTTTCCCCTCATTAGCCCGCCGAATTGAAACCCCTCACCTCTAGTGGTGGTCCCCCGCAATGGGTCTGTTTCGAAATCGACATATTAGTTGAGATTAGAAATCAGCTTGAGAAAAAATGGAGATATGTCATTCTGCTGTTATCACCGCTGTTGCTATCACTACTATCACTATTATTACTACTGCTGCAGGCTTGGCATCCTAGTCATATTCTTCATCTTCGATAGTTGTTATTATACAATCATATAGCGGCATTTTTATTTTCTATTCGGAATACGTCTTAATCGGTCTTTTCATGGACAATTGTTGCTTAGAGGCACCAGAGGAAACGTACTACTGATACACACTGCCACAGTATCCATATATAAGTGACACACAGTCCTTAGTCCCCATCATGTTATAAACCCTGTAACTGCATAATCAATAAAAACATATGATGCATAACCGTCAAATTTTTAAACACTAGAGGGCGGGCATCATAGCTACAGGTCCAGACGTGGTAAGTCATAGAAATATAGCTTGCTCAATACTAGCCTATCCCATAAAGTTGTTACTGTATTTAATGTCCTTAGAAATGAGACTGCCTAAATTAACCAGGCAGTGGTGGCACAAACAAATAATCATCTACAACAACAACAACAACAACAATAACAATAATAACAAGTAATGCCATTCAATATAACTATGGGAACATCACCATTACTAGTCAATATACATCAACAATCCATCTGACTCTACTATAAGATTATTTGAGCCACTTGTTCATTATAAGCATCCATTGAATAAGTGAATACTTGCTAATCCCTACTATAACGCATCTGCTTGTTTCTAGATCACTCATACCAACCAAAATGTTGTAATTATATTTTGGATTGTATCTCCCCTACTTTTTAATTCGAAATCTTCGTATATTTCCACACAAGTACAGTCAGTCTACAGGGCCACACCTTAACAAATACCTCTTTTCTATTAGTGCTAAACAAGTTATAAGTCCGACTAGATCCTCTTATTATGACCGCTATTATTACTGTTTTTAATCATTAATATTATAAGTTTAAAGAACTATATAATACTAAGCTGCTATTCTTGAATGTGCCTCTAGAATTTCAAGTGAGAAACATATACAAGTTTGATATATTATTTGATTGCTCAAGTATTCACCTTCGTTACTACTAGTCTACTGAGCCTCCCTAAGGAAAATCCCCGCCTCTCTCTCTCTTTATCAATATCTTTGTCTCTTTATCTTTCCTAAATCTTTTTGTTCTCGGTTTATTTTTCCGCCTTCGCCTTTCGCTCTTGTTTGAAAAAAAAACCGCAACAAAAGAAGAAATTTTCATTTGTGAACATCAGAAGTTAGTTACGGCCCATTTATAAAGAGAAGGGGTTAGCTTCATTGTATATATGATATCGTTTAGTAGTGAGAAAAATCGCCTCTTTTCTTGTTCTTCTCGTTACAGCCCCCACCTTTCATAGATAAGATAACGGCGGTAAATAAAAGTGGGGAGCTACGATAAGCTTTCTTCCTTTGTCATCTTGGCAGCAACTACTAGCCGCACTAAGTTTATTTTACCTCGTCCGTTTTCATAGCGTTCCCGAATTTAAAGATTAGATATTTCGGAAAGTAGTGTATTAGTATATTGATTTTCAAAAAAAATTGTTGCTTCGTGACAACGAAACACAAAAAGCTAAAAATGTGACCCAAAAAAGGACTATTATAATCACTATAATAGTCGTACTCACTGATAGAATACCCAAGATTTGAAAAAAAAAAAAAAAATTCAACCAAAATGCCAATAAACCTGTTGTATGATGATGATGTGGGAAAAAAAAACCACAGATGACTCGTGGACGCAAGATATTTTCCCTACATTAAACGCCGTTCACACCATGAGAAATAACATCATCGCTAATAGAAAGCAAAAAAAAAACCAAACGTAAAAGTACACGTCTCAACAAGACATTGAAGAAAAAAAATCAGACAAAAGAAAGGGAAAATATATACTTCACCCACAATTACATGATATCGTGAAGAAGATAAGTCTACGCTAAATCTTGAAGACATCATTTTTGTTGACGACTTAGTCACTGGGACCGGAGTTCTCTCGAAACCATGGCAACAGCCCGGAAAAGAACGACCGTCCACTTCTCTCCCCGCCTTCTGATCTTGACACGTAGTGACCCAAACCACGGCCTAGGCTAAGGCCTCGCCCGCTATTACGCGCCGCTTCATCGCGGTCCATGATCAACGCCAACTGGCTTCGCGTACGCCCAAGAGGAACGGCCGGCGTCGTGCTACGTTGCGTGGGTACAAACTTTCGGTCAAGCACATGCCGCTGCCGCGGCTGCGGAGCCAGTCCATAATCCGTCTCCATGACTGGCTCGATCAGACTGCGTCCCAGGTTAAGTTGTTCGTCGACATTGTCAAAGTCATATATTTTGCCTTGCGCCTCAATTGAGGAGGTCAATATTGACGCCGGGCTCACAAGACCAAGACGCCGGGTGTGCTGTTTGATGGGTGATGCAAACAAGCGCTGACTGCGAGGAGTTGTATGCGGAGATAACACATCGTGTGTCCGTCTCTCGGGCGTCATCGGAGGTTCGTAATCATCAACACGGCCGCCGCCAGAGGAGCTGCTAGAATTAGAAGCAAGCCTATAGCTATCATAAGATGGTGTTTTACTCATCACAAGAGCGCGCTGTGCTTCCGCCGCATCAAGTCTACTTTGCGTGCTATGGCTACGGCGAAATGGAGGAAGATGTTTCGTATCCTCGACCGACCTAGCTGGAGGACATGGATCCGTACTGTGTGAATCACGTCGTCTAGGTGGGAAGCCACTCGGGTTCAGGCTCAAGGACATCATGTTTGACGATGATTTGTTACGGTGGTTCGCCTCGAGACGCCGTTTCGTAGCCTGTACTGATGCTGTCGGGAGATCAATATGGCTTTGCGCTCTGCTGGGTCGGGGTCTAACTGGTGAGGCTTGTGTGGGTCTTCTGTTAACTTGCCCTGGGCTGGGAAGGACATAAGTTAACCCTTCGAGATTTGAGGTAGTTTCTGAAAGAGCTTCCGAAGTACTTTGGGGCGCACGCATTGTGACTGCCGGACCGCTGACTGTCCGATGGATAAGTGGCGCGGGGCTAAGCTCTGGCAGTTTACCGGCCATTTTCTTACTAATCGGCTGGTCGGCTGGAAGCAGGCGGTTCAAGATTGGCGTGTCTGTCTGTTGTACCACTAGTGGTTGGCGACTTGTCGTTGAGAATATGTGTGAGAGTGGCGCTTCCATTCTTTTTGATGAAGATACCATGGTAACCTGTTGGTTGTCTACATCCCCCTCATTCTCATCCTCTTCAATAGTCGGCGCCAGTCGAGAAGGGGAATGCACTGTCGGCGACTCACGCGACGGCGCTATTGCAACAACAGCCGGCTCAACAATCACCTTCTCTTCCATTCTCAATGTCCCCTTCTCAGGGCTTGGGTTATGAACCATAACAGAACTAGCAGGTCTTTGTCGTAGAGTGGGCTTTGTTGCCTCTGTGATTCCGGAGGCAGCATTCTGTTGGGCTGCGAAGGATACCGGCACTGGTGCGCAGAGTGCCTTGATTGTCTGTTTGGAACGAGATCCATCGTTGGATCCAAAAGAATTGACACTGCTACCGCGCTTAGAGAGACCTGGGCGTCTCTTTCCAACCGTAGAGACGACAAACTTCTTCTTGTTGGGCGTAGGCTTTTTCTTAGAAAGCGTGTGGCATCGAGGCGCAGTCTCAGTCGGTAGTGGCGTATTGCTCATGGCTTCTTCGTCGTGGAGGCTGTTACTGCGTAATTCTGGCGCAGAAGAATCTTTTGGGGGATGCTCAGATCTGTCGGGTGATGCAAAGCGAGCAGTTGGTCGTGGCTTTGACTTCGGAACAAGAGTGTTAGTTGTGGTAGTTGACTTGGACTTTTTTAATATAGAGTGCTTCGGAGGTGGCCGTTTTGACGAAGGCACTAATCCAGATATGTGCACGTAGCTACTACTTTCGAGAAGTGTTGAACTTGTCGTTGGCGGTGAAACAGCCATCATGTCGTCACTGGCGGCCTTGGTATCGTTACCAGAACCCTGATTGGCTGTGATGGCGGTGGTGGTTGTCGACCTCGCATCAATCACGCTGGGCAGGGAAGCCATAAGTGATGTTGCAGTGGCGACAGGCATGGTAGCACTGGGGGCAATAAGAGTCGCAGTTGGGGACATGGCGTTGGCTCTGGAAGTCGACGTTGAAACTGGTGCTGGAGCTGAAGCTTGAACTAGAGCCGTGAGAGCAGCGGGTGGTACAGTAGCTGGAGCAGTAACGACACGGGCTTCGTCGGTCGCAGACTTGAGGGTTGAGTCGCTAGACCAGTCTGGGTCGTCTAGGTCGGCTTCAGTGTCACTAGTGGTCGCCGTTGGTAGTTTCCTTGTAGCAGGTATGAAGAGCGCTGAAATATTGGTAGCGTTTGTAGTGCTAGCCGTAGAAGTATGATGGTATGGCTTTGCCGATGGGGAACTGCTATCAGTAGAAAGCGACGAGAGGGAAATAGTATTAGAAGTAATAGCCGGTGGGTGAGATACAGTGGTGCTAGTAGTAGGAGTTGTTATCGCCGCAACAGGTGATGATGATGATGATGATGATGATGATGCTTCTAATGGCAGAGAAAATGTAGGGGTATTATATGTGGATGCTACAACCACTGGAATGCTTTCGGAAGCAGGTACTGATGATATAGGTCCCGAAGCGACTGAAGTTCCTGGCACTAGCGTGTTTTGATCGGAATGTTGCTGGTGGATATTTTGTTCCTCCCGGCGTTGTGGCTGTGTTCTTTGTAGTTGTTCTTGTAGTTCTTGTGTATCTTCTTGTTGGAGTTGGAACAAGCGAATGAGCTATAGTGCTTAGAATTAGTATGTGTTAGCGGCAGATCCATATACCCAGTATATCGCTAATTATGGTACAGGAAGAAAAGATAGGTCAAACAGAAGGTGGAGGAAGAAAGGGATATGCTACTGTTAAAATATACTAGATGCGCGATAGTTCTTACCTCTGGTGGAGGAATCCAACCGTGGAACGGGTTTCGTATGGGCACAACAGTCGGTCCAGTGGATATATGTTCGTAGAGTTCAGCGAGTTTGCGGCCGCTCAAATAGCGACGATCGCTACCCCAGACATGCCACCAGAAATTTTCCAAGCGGTGAGCTGTTGGGTCGCGCAACTTCTTTTGCGTGACTGCGTAGGCTGTAGAAGAAAAAGGAGGAAGAATATTGTTAGCATGCGACACTGAAAGAAATAAGAAAGAAAGAAAAAAAATAGATGGTGCAAGTGACATATGTTCATATATCGTGGCATATTACTTACCATGCCAGAACTCCCTGATTTTTTCAGCAGGCACCAGATCAAACTTAGCTACCTCTTGGTACACGCCAGGCTTATTGACTATGCAGCCCAGAGGCAGAAGGGAATCCCCGTCCATGGTAGGGATCTTTGTAATAGCCGGCTCCGGGGTGGGCGGCCCCGGGCCAGATGAGATAGGTATATGATTAGTATTGGTAGTAGTATGAATCTTGATGCCAGATGGAAGGTAGCATGATACGAATTCGGCTA
This sequence comes from Endoconidiophora laricicola, assembly GCA_001640655.1. Taxonomy (NCBI): domain Eukaryota; kingdom Fungi; phylum Ascomycota; class Sordariomycetes; order Microascales; family Ceratocystidaceae; genus Endoconidiophora; species Endoconidiophora laricicola. The sequence continues at coordinate 10,991 of LXGT01000551.1, forward strand.
CTATCGCGATACTAGTACTAGTGTGAGAAGAAAGCAAATATCAAGAGAGAATAACGGTAGTGATAGAAAAAACCCCGAAAAAAAAAAGAAAAGTGAGGGCGCTAATTCAAGAGTCCGGGG
>LXGT01000552.1:0-10957 GCA_001640655.1 Endoconidiophora laricicola
CGGGAAATCCGAACCGGATTCTACCAAAGTCCTTCGCCATGAATGCCACCTCTGCAAGAGGTGTTAAATAGCTAGTTGAGTAGTTGACATCAGTTAACACTATCTTCCTAGACCACATCAGACAACGCCATGGGCTAAAAACTCACTAAGGTAGATAATTTATAATAGTCAAGAGGAATTGCTCTGTAAGAGCTATTCAAATTAAGGGAGGCGCTGTTTGTAATTTTAGGGTAGATGTTCCTAAACTTGTTTTCAATTATTATTATGTGAGTCCGGACAGCTTATTCAGGTACTACTAATGGTACTTCTTAAGTATGCAAATGTCATACTAGCCTCCTACTCCAAGGGTTCTTTCTGTTCACTGAGTCAGGCGGTGCGCCTGATAACATCTTCCTATTGTATCTAGTCTCCTTAGAACTCAGACTGCCATTGTGGGCCTTGACCTTCGACAGGGCAGTATGATAGAGGGAAGTACACTCTATCGCAGGTTGTCAAGATGGAAAAGCTTGTTTATCCTCAAATTGATTACTATATAATTTTTCCTATTAGAAAATAGTGTATGCACATAATAAACGTTTAATAGTATAATGGGGGGGATCATTGACAACATCATTGTGTCATGCTGTGTGACCTTAGTTTAGACGACAGACATTGCTATTACGAAAACTAAAGTGATGGTACATACACCACTACAGATATTATACACGTGAAACACGCAACTATGGGATGTATTCGACTTGACCTACTCGGATCATGTAGTACTTGTATTGAAATAATAACATTGGTATATCGACTGCTAGAGTCGTTAATATAGAAACAGATCAAAAAAAGTGAAGTAAATGGTAGAAGAGCTAGCTTGCTAGTGAAAAGACTAAGTGTATGTAAACGTATGTATAAAAATATACACAAAAAGATAAAGAACAAAAAAGAAGGTCGTTAGAGTGTAAATAAATGGAAAAGAAAAATGGAAAAATATGGTATCTCAACAATCAACAAAGTAGCACTCAAGGAAAGAGAGACAAGTATACAGGCAGGAAGCAAGGGAAGGACAGATAAGAAAAGTATGGGTTATGTTAGACCAAGTTTAGCAAGGGTCAAGAATATGAAAAGACAAATGAAAACTCGGAAACTTGACAAAAACACTTAAGATAACATAGTCCTATGGTATTTTGAAGTATCTTTACTGGCGGCGACCACTCTGGCGCTCAAGATCATAATGTTCCAAGTCGAACGCCGAGCTCTGGGTTGACTCGCGATTGTCGATGAAATACTCAGAGCCATAGCCACTGCCAGTGTATCCACTTTGATTAACTGGTGCCGTCATATTCCGTTGTGGCGGCGCGAGGTCTGGAGTGTGAGGCTGGGCTGGTAAGTCAGTGTTAGCCCGCGGCAGGCTGAATGGCTGGAAGCTACCATTGCTCTCAGCAGGAGCAGTTTCAGAGAGAACAGATAGTTGCTGGCTTCGTGATGCATTTGACTGTACTGAGGGTGCAGGACTAGAGCGGCCGTCTCCATTGGCAAAGACGTCAAATGGCGCAGTCTGGCTTATAGCGGGCGCTACGGGAGTTGGAGAACTGGATGGGTTGTATGGAGACACGCCAGTGATAGTCTGTGAAGTACCAACACGGGCAATTCTAGGTGGGCTATTGCTTCCGAGCTCAGAGACACCAAAGGCGGCATTAGTTTGTGCTCCAGTGAAGGCATTAGGGTTGAAAGGAATAAATTCACGAGCTGGCTGTACAGGCGGCGCGGGTGATGCAGAGCGATAGCTAACATCAAGTTCGGCGGCAAACGGAGTAGTCTCAGGCATCAAGTTAGGGAGCGTCGGCTCGGGGAGAAGGTTCGGAAGTGTAGGCTGTCGGTTCTGTTGGCCAAAGACGGCAGGTGATTGGGAGCGCGAGATCATATTCGGCTCGCCAAGCTCAGGAAGACTAGGTTGTCTATTGGCGAAGGGGGCAGGCGACTGGGTACGGTTCATGTTGCCTATGCCAAACTCAGGAATAGTAGGCTCTCTGTTGAGATTCTGGCTGAAAGGTGCCGGCGATTGCATATGAGCCATGTTGTTCATGCCCATTTCAGGCAGAGTGGGCTGTCCAAAGGGCTGCCCAAATGGAGCTGACGACTGAGTGTAAGGCATGTTGCTGATTTGCGGAAGAGTAGGTTGACGATTCGGGATAGGCCCATTGTTGTAATAGGTACCTTGAGTATTTTGACGAGGTGGGAACTGCGAGCCAGCCATAGAAGGGGCGTATGATTGCGAGCGGTTGTAATCCATGGTGACACCAGGAACAGGAGGTCGTCGAGGAGGTCCATTGTAAGGCGACGGAGACTGGGAGCGGTTAAAGGGCATTTGACCAGGAACAGGAGGCTGTCGGAAACCAGTGTTCTGGCGACCATTGGCGTGCGCGGCAGCAGGTGGCAGTTTGTTGTATCCATCATCGTCATTGAGCATAGAAATATCAGTGTCAGTGCGTCCAAGGCGAGGTCCAGTGTGGCCCATATCTTGAGCATTATTGAGAAGAGAAGCATTGGCCGAGTAACCTGACTTTGAAGTTGCCATAGTTCCTGTGCGTGATGGAATCGGACGGCCCATAGAGCCGAGCTCAATATCAGCGTTTGACTTTGAATAAGCAGGCAGAGTCGATACTGTGGCCATGGTATCTTGGCGTTCGAGTTTGGGCAAAGTCGGTTTGGCGTCCAGGTTCGGCAAAGTAGGCATTTGAGCAAGGGCATCGATTTTTCCAGATCCAAGATTCGGGAGAGTAGGAAGAGTGGCCTTGCGGTCAATAGGCTGGATTTCACCTAGTCTGTTCTTGCGAGCTTCCTTCATACGCTTTTCTTCTTCTTGCTTGAGAGCCGTATTGACCTTCTTGCTGACGATCTTCATTAGAGTCTTGTTAACTTTGCGTTCACAGTAGCCAAATAGACCACCATCAGCGCGGGGAATCCAATGCCATAAGAAGAATACATAGGCCAAAACAGCGAATATCAAGAAGATGAATGCAAAAAGCCAAACAAGCAAAGTGAAGCACATACCAGCCAACACAAGAGCTTTCTGGTAGTCCTCTTCGGCCAGTGTGCGAAGATTCTTGAAGAAGCCAACTAGAGAACCCTCGACATCAGAAACACCGGGGTTTAAATCAGCAACGTAGAGAGCCTTGATAGTGAAAGCATTAATAACTTGACGGGGGCCAGAACAAATCAGGACACGGATCCAAGATTTGAGATTGAAGTAAGTGAATAGAGCAATATACTCAACACCCTTCTTACTTTTTGTAAGCTCGGCGAAGACCAAGAAACGACGGTAGCCTTGGTTCTTCTTTCCTAAGCGGGTACTCTCGATTCTGACAGCCAGAGGGTCAAGATAACACTCAGCAACGTTGCCACGGCCTATAACGCGCCAGGCTCGCCATTGTTCGTAGCCAAGGTTGAGGAAAGACAAGATAATACAAATACTGAAGACCCATTTTGATATGGAGAGATCGATATCGGGCTTGATTTGAGATGTCCAGTTGTTGAAGGCAAGTAGGTTAACAGCAGTAAAAGTGTCGACAGCGTATACAGCGGTAGATATCAGCATAGAAAACCATAGATAGCCATAAGCCATGTGTGTAAGACAGCCCTTGGATCTAAAATCATTCAAATTCTATTCAAGCTATGTTAGCAATAGACAACTCAAAAAAAAAAAAAAGTGCATAATATTGTACGTACAATGTATTCCCATCTTTGTTCCGAGCGGAACCGGGGCGCCTTGCGAGAACGTCCACAGCAACCCATTATGAGAAGTTATGAAGCAAAAATATGTACAATGGTAAAGTAAAGTATTTTGAAAGTTTTGTGTGTAAGAAGGATAGCAGACGGTATGACAAAGTATATATGAGATATCAGCAATAAATGAAGTAATAAAGGACAGTAAGCGGTTAAAAAGAGGAGGGTATGAATTGAAGAAAATAGGCCAAGAGAAGCGGCAAAGAAACATAGAAGAAAAGATAGTCGTGATAGTCAGGTCGGACCGGCCGCCGAAACTTGCCGTTACTCGCCTGCGAAGTAATCGGCGTCACTTTTTTCAAGAGGATACGCACTCTGACACTAGCCGCAGAGGATGTTCGTGGTATATCGGTGGTGTCGTCGTTATAGGTTGGAGATTTATCACAAGCTACAAAACGAGTAGTTGGCGTCGAAGCGAAGAACGGCTTGGAGTGTAGCTCGCAGTGGATAAACGTTACGGGTGTGCCCGATCTAGGTCACGACTCCTCTTAACGGCAGACCATAGCAGCAAATACAGATGCTGGGTCAAAACTGTATATGGAAGCAGATAGAGCGGAGACCGTTGGCGGGAAGGTGACGCAGGAAAGGGTTGAACAAAGAGGCGACGGAAAAAGATTGTGGATGTTCGGAGGTAGTGAATGAAAGTAGTACCGCAAAAAGGAAGCGTCGATCAGAAGAAAGCGAAGATAGTTTGGGAAAAGATGAGTAGGAAGGGGTCAGCAGCGCTGCTCTGGGTTTGACAGGCCAGTAATGGGCAAGGTTATTGGATTCTGAAGCAGCAATTGCAAAACACCGCGAGACAGGACAAGACAGGTCAGTGGACGGGCCCAAAGTAGACAGTAAATGAGTGTGTGATCGTCGTGGTCAACAGTGGACGGAGGAGACAGAGAAGGGACAGAGTTTCGCAGTAAGCTATCTATGGTTAGCAACACACAAAGGGAAACTAGCAAGGGAAGAAAAGAAAAGAGAAAGAAGCAGCGATTGGGATGCGGCGGCTACGATGACAACTAGGTAAAGCACACTGCCAGAGGAGCTTGTACTGGTCAAAGAATCAGCAATAGCACGATGCGATATGCGATGCATTGTTGCAAGCACAAAGAGCAGGTACAAAGAAAGAGACAAGAACTGGACTAGACTGGACTGGAAGCCCATCATCCCTGGTGTTAGCTCAACCCCCCCCCCCCCTTGTGCGTTAATGTACTGGGATTATAGTCCTGATTGCTAGGGAGGGTATAGCGGGCGAGATGCAGTGAGATGCAATTAATTAAGTGCTGGCTAGCTAAGCTGGTAAGTAGAGAGAAAGAGAATCAGAAAAGAAAGCCGCCGGGGGCTTAGACGAGCGACAACAAGCCTGCCAATGGCTGCCTCTTTGTTCGACCATTCAACGAAAAAGAATAGAGAAAAAAACCAGACGATGGTGATGATGGTGATGATTATGGTAGCAGAAACGGTGATAAAGAGATACCATATATCAAAAGAAACGGCATTGTTTTTGGGTGGGGCTTTTTTTTTTTTTTTACCTAGTCGCCACTACTAATTTAGTGGTGCCTATTGTTTAATCACATCGAGCCTATCCACACATTCATTCACTCTTTCAATGCGCTCCTCCTTCCACTCACAAACTTGACTAGAGGTCCAGTTGACATCTCTACTGCTGGCCATAGCGAGCTCCGTAAAGCACAAGCAACGTACACAGTCAGTCGTTCAGTCCGACACATATAGTTTGCCGTGCCCAAGCCACTGTTGCGCTTGCGACGCTGCAGTTTACCCACCCACCTATCTTAAAGCCCCCGATGCAATCCTAAATCGGCCATTCGAGGGCTAATAACGTCGAGAGCCAGACTTGGCCTGCAGCCATGCGGTCGGTACCTGCATGGCGGCTTCCCATCTTAGCAACAAGCGACGTCTTCATATTCTTGACTCGCCTGTGATTGGCCGGTTGTAGCTACGGGTGTCTCCACCCTTTGCAGCTCCTAAACATCTGAGACAAAGAAAGAGTAGTTGCCGCTCAGGGTCATGTTTCGAGCTGGGTGCTCAGATGGACTGGATAACGCCTGTTATTGGTCGGTTCGCTAGCTAGGGGGGGGGGGAAGCTCCAGATCAAAGTATTCTTATTACAAGGCAAAGGCAGAAAACTACAAAGTATAAGAGGCCAGCCGTAAGCCAATCCAATCCAAAGCGCTGGGCCCTTCAGGAGACTTTTAGTGCTCTTTATAACACTGGCGCTATGCTGTTGAGCAATCCAAATCGGCCGGCGTTTTTACCTTTTCACCATCATACTAGGCCCCAACACAGTATTTTGCAATCAATTTGCTGCTATTACTAGAAAGTAGCAAGTGATCGTCGGACTGTCGTCCAACATCTGCTTTTTGGATCGTCACTTTTGACGGCTTCTTGATACATGTTTTGCTAGAACCAAGAAATTAGCGAAATCGAAGTACTTGAAGAAAACAGCCCATCTCTCACTATTTATCTATTACGCATTTCATTTTTCAATTACCAGATGAGCCGCTTCAACTTCAGCGTCAAACTGCTACTTTTTGATCTTGTCTTGTCTGTCTGCCTGTCTACCTGTCTACCTGTCTACCTGTCTACATGTCTACCTGTCTTTCCATTGCCAGAAGCGCCTAGAAAGTACAGAGGTGTGTCTCTTCTAGAATAAGTTCATTCTATTGTTCTCATTCATTATCATCCATTATCATCCAGTTATCCCCTTCATGGCCCATTTCTCTCTTTATCCCTTACAATTTTAGTAAACCCCGTCCGCGCTTCCATCAGCCGCTTTCTTGCGCAGCGCAGGAATAGGCTCGATGAAGAAGAGCACCTCTCTCGAGTACACCTATTTCCTAATGACACAAGAGATAAAGTTCATCATTGCTCGCTCGCATTGCAGATCCAATCTTTTCAACGAGCGAGGACGACGTGCTCGTGTCAGTTTTGCTCTGTTTTCTTCAATAGCAGCAAGGACTCAATAAATCTAGCCGTGGCTAGCTTATCACATAAATAGGCAGTCGGATACAGTGGCAATAATAGTCCTCTGTCACGTAGTTTAGTTGTCCTCGTCAGCTAGTTATCATGATCAGTAGGAGTGTAGTGTAGTGCTACATTATCTCTATCTAAACTAGCACCGCTAATACTGCTACTTTAGTAACCTAGTCGCATTATCTCCAGATTGCCTGCTCTATGCACCTGCCCTTAGACTCCTATGTCCCGTCGTTTTCTCTCTTGGTCTAATTATTTTCTCGCTTGTACGTGGATGGGCTCCGTTTCGGTGTTAGTCAGGCAGTATAGAGTGCACATTGCATACATTGCTCATTAAAGCCATGCTGTAGAGTACGTACTGTATACATAGTATATACTAACTACCTACTTGTTGTCTCCAAACAGAATATATGCAAAATGGGCGCCAGTTCAGCCGATTTTCACACTGTAATCGTATATATATTCAACGAATTCTCATACTGTCTATTGCCAAGAAGGTTCTTATTCGTTTCTCTCTAGTGCAATTACCTTTTCTTGTCCTTGCGACTTGAGCGAGTTGGCAAGCGAAAACACCCAGAAAGTAATTTCCCTTCTTCTTTTTTTGCCTCGTTTACATTTCTCCCCAAATTTTTGTCACGGCCTAAAGATCTTATTTGACTTTTTTTTTTTTCTCTTATATCATGGTCTTCTTTAACGATGCCATTATATCATCTGTTCGACGGTAAGCCAGAGTATCGTATCTCGGATATATCAAAGTGTGCGTCTCTGAAAGTAGTACCTATATTGGCCCCCTTGTGGCATTCTAGTTTTGTAATTTCCAGACGTCAGCTCTGCCCATCGTCAGCCTCATATTATGTTCAAAGCTATATTACATATGGGTCAGGTTCCAGTTATTAGCAGTATTCGAGATTATGGGGTCTTATCTCTTTGATTAAAGCTTTGCTCTTTTACTCGGCCTTTTCCCAGCTCACGGTTCATTGGGAATTCATCCTAGCCAGCTCGATGCCAACGCCTCGTGCGTAGCTGTTACTGTGTAAGTATGTACCAGCTTTTTTGTAAGGGGCAGGGTGTCACTTAGTTACTTCATATTGTTTTCTTCTTCCTGGGCCTGTAAGAAGGAATCTCAATCGTTCTTGAGAACCATGTTGATGCCCATGCATTGCACTGATGATATCTTATATCTCTCACCAAATTGTCCCTGTCTCTCTGTCTAACTGAGAAGGAAGGAATAGTAAGTCAATGAAAAGAATAAAAAGTTACCATATCACAGCACCAAGTTCTAATTCTAGGCCTGCCTGTGCTCCGGTGAGCCATAACACATCCTTCCTAAAGCAATGCTGATTTTCTTATCTTCGCCATGGGTTGACAGCGGAATCAACTGAAGTTAAAATGCTTTCCACATCTCTGTTAACTTCTTTTACTTGTGTAGTCGAGGAAGAGAAGAAGGAAAATGGTGAGATCAGCACACCGAGAAAAAAATACGGCCTAGAGCAGCATACGAAGTAGTATGACAAGCAATGAAAATCTTGTAAGACGAACTTTAGTAAGAACAGTAAAGTATGGCTATACTAATGTAGTTATAACAGGGCTATAGTTATAATTTCTGCTGTACGTTTGTGTTTTCCCATATGTCTGTTATTATAGTTATACAAGTAGGAATTTTGTTTTTGCTACATAACAAAAAAATTTTTACTATAACTCTGCTTACTAGGAGCCGGAAAAACTCTCGTACTGCAGAATAACTTTTTCCTTAACTTCCTTGAAATTTTTATCAATACTGTCAAAACACAAGTCGAAATCCACCGCCTTGTTTTAACCTCTTGATCAAGGCATAATGAATGATTGATGTTATATATTATTCCGCCTCAGCATAGGCATACTATTTCCATCAGGGACTCCACTTCATTGTTCAACAAAGCTTTAAAACTCTTAATAATCCCATAGATCCAATAACGCAGCTAAGGGCTATCTATTCGGTAGTTGACGCGGATAGCGATGAAAGCTGCCATTGCCAATCACTAGAGAAAGCCGCAATTGTTTGGTTATTTGCTTAGGCTTGCCATACAGTCAGTGAGCAGGCTGGCATGAATGCCGAATGACTCTGTCTGCGCTCACATAACGCGCTCGTGTTCGGTATTTGTGATAAATAATATCTAATTCAATAGCGGATCAAAACATTGAGGATGTTCACAACCTTATTTATTGCAGATGTTCCTTGTAACAGATCTACTAAGAAGATATTAGTAGAACTGTTAAGAGTATACATTCTGGCATGTACCCTGTCCGGTAAGGGCCTTATATAAATAACAAATATATATAACAAATATATAGTTATATTTACCAATATTAATATTATTATAACCATACTTTCTTTACTGTAATATTTCAGTATGACTACTACTTGGATAGACGTTATATTCAAACTATACTATACTTCTATCATTCTTTTTTTTGCATATTTACAGAAAGAATCTCCAACATATACAAACTGGCAGTTTATACAGAAGGACCAAGACATATACATCCCCTTCTCCGTTATCACACTACGCCTTCCAGTCGTGTCAGTTGCCTGTCGCGGCACCGTGTTGCATCAGTTGGTACTATACTATAAGCGCAATCATATTCTACATACTAGCCATCTACTCCTAATGCTACTTATTTACTACTTTTTTCCCAGCCCCATACGTCTGTCCATATTATACCAAGTGCGTATATCATTTAGATTAATTCAATGTTAAACTTGAATATGTAAAAATGCCTCTATATGCACAACGTTCCTTATGCAAACAACTAAACAAAATGAAGGCTGCCACACTAACATTTCAAAGCATTGACCAGGAGCAATAAGCCCCTTCTACAAAGTTTTTTTTTTTGCTTAGTAAATGAGGCCGCTCTTCGTAGCCTCAATTACACATTAACTATGTAGTACTTGTAATACAACTATTGTTGCGCATTTCCATCCACTCTCACTATTGTTTTCCTGTTCTCTGGGTCGTAAGAAATAACGACAAAAATAGCATACTTTGCACTTGAGGATAGCTAGCCAGTACTGACATTCAAAAATAGCCTGACACGGGAAATATAGTTTGACAAGGTTACGAGACTGAGCTATATGTAGGGTTGTATTAACCCTACATTTTGCTAATCGTAGCTCAATAGCATATATCGATGAGACACCAAGAAGAACGTTATATTTTCTAGAAGTCATACCGTCTCGGGTGCTTCCTCATGTTTGTGATACTGGTTTAGAGAGATGATGATACTTCTGTATCATCGTGACAATATCAGCGATAGCTAAGACTTGGAGCTTTGGTCCAAAGAATCAAAATATCATCAATCAAGTTGTTTAAATGATTACTAAAGTCTAAAGCAACACAACGAAAAGATTAAGGGTAAACTTATGAATGAAGGACATAACTATTGATAATAGGAAAAATAATTGAAACAAGACGTCTAAATCCTGCCCATGGACGAACAACAATCGAAGATTTTCTTTCTTTAGTCATCATGATTATTGTTGAAATTTTATTTGTCAAATGCCACATAAAGCTAGAGGGAGAGGAAGGCGACCGGAAGACCAAAAAACCGCCGTCGACTTTGTAACGTCGATATTCTCGACATCAAACAAGAACACAAAGAAAAGGCATAGACAAATGAGGTTTTCAATTACTTGTTGTTATGAATAGATGCTCATAATCGGAAATACCCTCGACAATCTTACTATCGCATGAAGATGATCACTACCTCAACTTTATATGTTGAGATATTGACGTAAAGTTAACAACTAAAATACAGAAGGATAGATGCAGGAATGTGGTGCTTACCTTGGTTTTGAATATTGTCGTAGTATCATCTCTTGTTCATGATCATTGATTGCATCTTATCATCTCATTGTTGTTTTTAAGATTGTATTGTTACACCTGGTTCTGTCAGTGAATATTATTCTAACACAGGCGTCAACACATCTTGACAATAATGATTATATAAAAATCTCTTTCTTCTATTGCCATTTCAACCAGTATATAGAATACAGAATACACATAACAATTCATTATCATACCACTTCTAGAATAATTCATGAGAAGCAAACTAGTTGGAAAGAAACACACATTCATTCTGAAATGAGAGTATTCTACTAATTCTAATAACTACAAAAACCTGGATATCTGTTCCTTGACAATAATGAATTCCTCTCCGATTCCCCCCC
>LXGT01000553.1:0-10957 GCA_001640655.1 Endoconidiophora laricicola
TAGTAGAGAAGCTGAAAACAGTCAACTCTATAATCCTAGATCACATCAGACAACGCCCTGTGCTAACAGCACCCCAGGGCAGTACATTATCTTTTTATGACAGTCAGGGGAAGCGGAAGTGCTTAGTGAGAGGTACTGAAATTAAAGAAGAAGCCAGATATGTTCAATATCGAGGTTTAAGTTTATAAACTTGTTTTCCATTGTTCTAGAAACCCGGGCGGGTCGCTGGATGGACCTCGTATTGCGCAAACGCAGCATAATACATAAATCTTCATGATCGTCACCACGCAGCGGCAGTATTACAAGTGATCATACGCCACCCTCTGCTTGACAGCGCTCAAGGGTGAATCATTTGAGGATGATGTGAAAGATATCTCACGAGGGAGAGCGGACAGATGTCTTTTCAAAAGATGGCAGATTTGATCGAGGGGGAAGGGGAGCCAAACTACATGGCGCTTGAAGGTGAAGATTTCTAAGTCTGTTTTCCATTGTTCCGGGAATCCGGACTGGTCGCCGCTACTTTGCAAAGTAAGAGATGGTCAGTGTTCTGTCTATTAGCCAAGTAATATGCCTTGTTGAAATTTCTAAATTGTAGCCGATGTAGCGGTGTAGCAAAGAATCACATACCCATAAATTTTAGCTTATGATAGTTGATAGTTAGCTTATATGAACTAGAAATTTACTGCATTAGTTAATACATACTATGATGAGCAGTACTGACACTTTCTCTTATGATATATCCAGCTCTCCAAAGGTTAGTTTAGGGCTCCCTTGAACCTAAAGCCATCCCAGTCGTCATCTTCATCTTCGTCCTCGTCTTCTTCTTCTTCTTCTTCTTCGTGCCTACTTTCTTCTTCGGTCGCATGTTCTGGTGATACCTCGGATTGAAGTCCAATAGCTCGTTTCCGAAGAGCTTCTCGTTTCTCTTTAAGTTCTCGCACGCTAGCTTCCAGTACGGCCATATCTTCAAGCTCATTCTCGGTCTGTCGCTTGGCATCCTCTTTGTCGTCTGCTGATTGCTTGACCGCAGGTTCTTCCTTCTCATGCATTGCATCTGTCCTCTTTGCGTCATCCAGGAGTATTTCCTCTGCAGTCATGGCTGGGGCTGATATAGTAGCCTCTTGAGAGTATACGGCAGTAGTGGACGCGATATCCGCTTCGAATGCAGCCCATTCAGCCTCATCCACCAACTCTGTATGTGATTGGCTGACATTACACTGTCTGCTAATCTGCCCATGAGGCACATTGGATAGAAGCTCTGATTTAGATGTTGGATTATCGACATGTGACGTAGCGGATACGCTTCCATGACTGGATGCGGTAGCACTTTGTATTGTGCTTCGACCAGGTGTAGCTGGCCTGGATGGTATTTGTATTTCAATACCGAGTGGTGGCGCGCCAGATAAACGTCGTGGAACAGAGGATAGCGTTTTCTCGCGAGACGATAATGGTGGTGGCGGCGTGCGTTTTGTAGCATCAATGTTGAGGGCATCTGGCCTACTGCGTTTCTTTACTGCTGGCTCTTCATCTGAAACTACCGCGTTTGCTTGGTCATCATTGTTGTGGGTATATGAATCAGATCTGGGTTCTGTGGTAGCTTCGGTGCTAAGGAAGGGTCGTTTCTGCGCGTTTGAGCGCTGTGTTCCAGACTCGGCACGATCTTGAACTCGCATTCGGTGAGGTTTTCCTCGGAGATGTGTATCCCACAATGACTCGGTTTTCACGATTTCGTCGCACAGTATACAGGCGAGCTTTCCGGATTCCGTATATACAGCCAACTGGTGATTGATGCGCCGCGACGCTTGCTGTTGGCGCAATAATGAGCGTACATCAGCCATAGTAATCAATGACGCTGACGAGGGGGATATGAAGAAAAGACAATGGGTTCAGAAAGCCTACTACGAGGATCCAGTACTATGAATGTATGTTATACGCTAGACTACGCCCATTTCTGTTGGTAGCTACACGTGAAGTATTGATTTCTGTCAAGATCGATCATGATGAACTTGCAAGCAATCGTGACAACCCTAGCCGTTTTGGCTTAGTCATGCGCTGATCGCGCTCTTTCGTTTGTTAGGGTTAACTGTTCATAATGACAAGGCTGTCACCATATCGTGAACATCAACAATTTTATTCGTCAACCTTCATTCTATCTTTCCATAACTAGCTTATGTTCACCACTCTATCATATCCACATAAGATCTCTCCAATCTCATAGTCCGCAAAACGAAAAATACAATCTTTAATTTACAAAATATGGCGGATGACTCAGGGCAGAATTCGCGAGCAATAGTAGCTGGCCAATTACCAGAACCTCCGCCATTTTGGAAGTCATTCACTCCAGAGAATATTGATCGAATGAATAAGCTCCGTAAAGCTCTTCCTTCCCAAAGTGTAAATGGCAATGAAGTACCATTTCGGATCCAGGGTGTGCCGGTTGACCTCATTTATCTGCAACCTCCGGCTGAGCCTGAAAACGGAGAATGGAGAGTTTTTGGTGATAAATACACAGTACGTGACTGATTAACTCATAGCATCAAGTGGCACATAATTATATCCGTAAATACTGGCCTAACTTACTTTTTTTTCATGTAGATTGATGATAAGCTTCCAACATTAGAGGAACAAGGTATGGATCGCCTCACCTCACATCAAGATAGCTCTTCTGGGAGCAAAGATATCAAGCACCTTGATCGCGCTTTCGAACTCAAGCGGCTTGCCAAGTCAGTGCTGCTGAACTTCCTTGAGCTCATGGGACAACTTAGCGTTGATCCAAAGTTCGCAGCAGAGAAAGTAGACGACATCCGCACTCTTTTCATAAACTTCCATCATGTCCTGAACGAGTACCGGCCTCATCAGGCGAGAGAACAAGCGATTTCACTCATGCATGATCGTTTAGACAAGATTCGCGCAGAAACCACTACAATAAACGCTCAAGTGGATAAGGCCAAACGTGTTCTTGATGGTTTAGCAAGTATTGATGTACCTAAAGTTGATGCAGCGATAGCAGACAAGCTTTTAACCGACATAAACCGAGACGCACTATTGGAAAAACGTGACCTTGATATATGGGAGCAAGCTGATCTACTTAATGCGTTGTAATCACTATCAATTCGATATTATTGTCATTTGTCTTGTTTGAAAGGCAGTACAGAAGTAATAACTTGACTATCCGCTACATTTGTATGGTATCGTGGAATGGCGTGATGTATTTGAATATCCCAAAACTTGGCCAAGTTAACGCCGAAGGTATGAGTAATTTTGTATAAAGGTGGGATGGTTAGGCTATGTGAATGCAAGAACTTCCTAATTTCGCATGACCACACATGGAATGCAGCAACATTCATAATCACCACACTGGATACATGTTGACTTAGGGCCGTCGGGCTTCACAATGGAATCGGCGATAGAAGCCACGCCGGTTCCGGGGCCGTTGTGGTTGATAAGGGTAGCGTGAGCAACAATAACGGCCATGGTGGAGATTTTTGAAAGTAGAAATTGAACTTAGGTAGCAAGCTATATAGTATATAGTATATAGAGTTAGTCAGACGTTAAGCCTATTATTTGAGAGGGAGGGGAGAGCAAACCTACTATCAAAAACAAGATACAAGATACTATGTTGTCAACAGACACTGCGTAATTTATGGGGTAGGAGATGATCTTGAGAGAGAGAAAGTCGGTCTGAAATCAAACCAAGGCGTATGATTTTTAGGCGCGTTGGCTAGGGACTACATAGCGGCTAATTCTAACAACCATTATCTTGGCGTCAATGCGCTACAGTCCTCATGAGATTAGATTTACTGGCTTTTCAAATCGAGTTTTGTGACGTCAGTATGATTTAAAAAAAGGTATGCAGACACAAAAGGTCTGCCTCTTACTATTCCTAACAGTAGGGTTATACAGTGCATACTAGGGTTATAGCTTAGTATGCCAACAGAGGTTAACGTCACTTTAGAGGAGGAAGTACTAAGTATGTAGCCGCCTGGCACAATGATATAGCAAGACAGGTGTGTCTTCAAGACACTAATTGAAATACAATATTAGGTTAATAGTTGCATATGCAACAGATTGAAAAATGATTGGCCGGCTAATGTTCCTGAATTTTCTAAGCTTTTCTGCGAAGCGAAAATGGAAATATACGGAAGAAACAAGATGAAACCCCTGATGCTGAGCATTTCAGACAGGCTTTCTTGGTTTTATTTTTTCTGTTTGTATTTGTGGGCGGCATCTTTATTCCGGAATTCAGAGCTTATTGATATGAATATCTTTAGGGCAGCGCTGAAGACTGAGGAACTAGTATCTAGATGTCTGCCCCTCTGAAATATGAAAAGGAGTGGCACTTGATATAAGATTGCTAAGATTGTTTGCAAATAGGTGCATATTTAACAACAGGATATAAATTCAGACGTACTAGTATGAGTTTGAATAATGTGCATGAGACACAGTATTGCAGCCCAGTCAGCGTTAGAGTCAGTAATCCAACTGCTTGCTTCCTTTGCCTCCAAGCAGGCCTCAATGGGATCCTTGATTACTAACACCGCCAGCAGATCCGCTCAGTACTAGGTGACTGGCCAAAACGTTGTTGGCTTACAGAGATTATTGCGGGTGAGATCTAGCCGGCCAATGGAATGGCAGCTCCATAGATGTTGACCCCGATATCTTAATGGCTATATGCTTGTTGTACTGGCTGGTACTGCCGGACTGCAAGCAGCAAGATGATTGGCCTGGGGGCGTTGCGGTCTTGTACTATGGTGCAACCTTTTGTGTCTCAGGAGGGAAAGCATCTTTTCATTTGACTGATATTTAGCAAGGTTGGCAATGACCGCGGTACAGAGGAGAGGCATGACTGGCAGGCAGGGGATGAGAAAATGATGTTTGGTGGATCATGTAAAACGCACACTGTGACTCTGCTATGACTTACTACTGGCGAGTTGTGGCTTAGTTACAAGTCGATCAGGTATATTCTATTGTTGTTTTGGCCGGGATTTGAGAGCTGGGATTTCTGAGAAGCCGAATTATTCATGATTTAGACAGTGTGTCATATAGGGGAGGCTGTATGTACGTAAATTGAGTGCTTACGTGCGCTATGGGGCTGCTGTTTAGTATTTGCTTCAAGGAGAGAAATTGCTGTTGATATGGGCTACCGGGCTTGAAAGAGGAGTGCCAGGAAGCAAAGTAGCTAGCTCGCTAGCCTGGGAGTATCTCTCTTTGTCATCTCAGTTTGCTCGGTCGGAAATTGTTAGTTTTAGTTGTGCTTGTAAAAAAAAACTATCGATGGGCTGGGACTTCGTCAAATTGCAGGGAATGAGAAGTCAAAGTGCAATCGCCGTTCTGCTCTGAAGCCAAGAGCTTATCTCTTTAAAACGCACCGTGTAGTAAATCATGTTTTGTTTATCGGTGACTACTACGACTGTGTGATTGGTTGAATGATCATGACTATGAGCTAAGATCACATAAGTGAGCTGAGCTTGATATACAACACAGCTTATGCTAATATGTATAGCAGCCCGTATATCATGCAATATTGTATTGACAATATCGTGGTGATATCTGTATCTTTGTT
Source organism: Endoconidiophora laricicola (assembly GCA_001640655.1). Classification (NCBI taxonomy): domain Eukaryota; kingdom Fungi; phylum Ascomycota; class Sordariomycetes; order Microascales; family Ceratocystidaceae; genus Endoconidiophora; species Endoconidiophora laricicola. The sequence continues at coordinate 5,564 of LXGT01000553.1, forward strand.
TTTCTGTCTGTTGTCGTTCTATCTGTTCCTAATAAAGATTAGGCATTTCAACCCTAGCGATTAACAAAAGCTTAGCTTAGCTTGGCAATTCTTGGCGAGCAGCTAGCATTCTTATGTCCCTCGTTAACCAAATGCTAGAAGCAAACATGGTGGGTTTTTCTTTTACGACAATAATATTATTCAGTTTCTAGAACTATGAAGATATTGTGCAAACACGACTGAGCTGGCAGCCAAATCTTATAAGAGGCTAACAAGCTAGTTCACAAGCTGCCGGTATATGTATAGTATAGTATAGAAGAGCTATCAGTAAGGACTGAAAAGGCTCTTTTGCAGGTTAGACTTCATATGTGTCAAATCAAAGAACTGAAAGGGTTGTAGTCCCTTAGAAGTCGAAAGTTAAATAGCCACATTTGGTTCTTCAAGGGCCGGCACAAGTATATATGTCTGGTAACTAACCGGCCCAGGCTACAGCCCATATTCTACCGAATGCAGTATATTGCTGAATAAACTAGCCAAGACCTTGGCTGAAGATCAGAGAACACATCCACCTGTGTGGTTTTTGCCAAGCTCTTGACGGGATCAAATGGTAATCGCCATTTTAGCAACCATTGCTTGAACTGCCCAAACAAGAAACAAGACATGGTGGCATCGGTCTTGGCTAGTGGCTCTATCGTTTTTGCTCTCATGATAGAGAGAAAATATCTGAAAGAGTAGGCGCCGATCTTCTTTAGGCTAGGCCCGTTATGTCGGGCGAAGGCTTTCTCTACGCAAGTCTGAACCGAGACCGAAATACATACTGTTGCGCGGCCTCCAATATAGTTTGAAAAGCGAGGGACAGAAGGTAGTACTGGCCAAGCTAATAATACCAGCAATGGAGATAGAAGAGAAGGCACTTCGTTCAATTACTCCCTGATACCTATTATCCCTGTGGGCTGTCTCACGACATTTCTCGATTCCAGACCCTGGTTTCGAAACTGGAACCCATGGACGCAAGATGCAAGGAACAACTAGGATGTATGGATGGATGGGATGATCAAGCTTTGTCTAAGTCAGCGGTAATTCCACCTGTTGGGCGTAAGCTTGCAAGGTGAGACGGGCCGCGAGGCCACTCCGCATGTTGTTGATACCCAATGTGCTGTGCTGATACTCCAACCTACAGAGCTCAATTGTATCTTACAGATGTCAGTCAACTTCTGTAACCGTCGGTCCTTTTGTGACAAGGCTACTGTGTTTGCCGTTTATGACTAGTCCACGACTAGCTACGATGATGGCCAAAGCCCGTTAGCTCTGCTCGACATATAAGGACATTGGGTTCCCCGTCTCCTTCTGCTTTAACCTTTCTAGCTTCCAGACTCACTTACTTCTTCAGGTCTCACATTGGCTCTTTTTCGTTTTTTTTTTCTTCTCTTCTCTTCTACTCGCAGGCTAGCTCCTCGACCTCTTAATTATACAGTTGTTGTTCATATATTCTTTGGTTTTTTTTTTTTTTTTCCTTCTCACCTAGAAGTATCTAAATTTCGGCAACATCACCTCTTCCGTTCGTATATTTCGCTTCTTGTCTTTCCTTTAGGCCGTGCCTCTTGATTTTCCTTCATTATATACTTCTGTACTATCTTTAAGCTTCACTTTTAACAACCACAATGGCGCCTTTCATGAACTCCCTTCTCGTTGCGGCTCTGTCCGCTCAGGTAGCGCTGGCCGCTCCTGCCTCTTCTTACCCTGCCCCCGGCGTGGCTCGCCGTCACGATGTTTCCCAGAGTAGCGATAGCGGCTTCTCGGTCAAGCAAGTGCGCAATGTCCACTTCAAGCAGCGCAACGGCGTTATTGCTCTGGCTAGTGCTTACAAGAAGTATGGTGCTACCATGCCTGATAATCTAGCGGCCGCCGTCTCTAGCCACCGCAAGCGTGCCACTGGCTCAGCCAATAATGCTCCTGTTGATAGCACTGATAGTGAGTTCCTGACGCCTGTTCAGATCGGTACTCCTCCTCAGACCCTGATGCTTGATTTCGACACTGGCTCATCCGATCTCTGGGTCTTTTCTTCTGAGACCTCCGCGAAGGAGGTCAAGGGCCAGACGGTGTTCAATGTCGCCGACTCTACTACCGCCACTAAGGTTACCGGTGCAAACTGGTCTATCTCGTACGGTGATGGCTCTTCTTCCTCTGGCGATGTCTTTACTGATGTTGTCACTGTTGGTGGCTTAACTGTCAGCAACATGACTGTCGAATCAGCTACCAAGGTTTCTGACGAGTTCACTAGCGAGAAGGCGCTGTCTGGTCTTATGGGCCTTGCCTTCAGCACTCTCAACACAGTCAAGCCTAACAAGGCTACTACGTTCTTCGACAGTGCCTCATCGAACTTGACAAGCCAGCTGTTCACCGTTGATCTTAAGCATAACGCGTCAGGAACTTACAACTTCGGATTCATCGATGACACTCTGCACAATGGCACTATTGGTTACGCTGATGTCGATGACTCTCAAGGTTTCTGGGGCTTCACTGCTACTGGTTTCAGCATTGGCTCGGGCGCCACTAAGAAGGCTTCCATCAGCGGCATTGCTGACACTGGTACCACTCTGCTGCTGCTGCCTGATGCCATCAACACTCAGTACTACAGCCAGATCAAGGGCGCCACGCTCAGTCAGAAACAAGGCGGTTATGTGTTCCCATGCTCTGCGTCCGTTCCTGATTTCTCGTTTGTTGCTGGTGGCCAGACTATCACCATTCCCGGATCCTTCATGAACTTCGCTCCTGTTGCTACTGGCTCCACGACCTGCTTTGGTGGCATGCAGTCTTCTGATAGCATCGGCACCAACATTTTTGGCGATGTTGCGCTCAAGTCAGCCTTTGTGGTTTTCGACGGCGGCAACAAGACTCTGGGTTGGGCTACCAAGCCTCTGTAAACTGGAATGAAGGGTTGGTTAGGGTTGAGTTTATAGATTAATCATCTTGTCAAGATTTTACAGCATATATATCTATGTGGCTAATATACATACACATTTGCTATTCAATAGATGTCGGGCGTTTTTTTTTCATATATATTAACATATACATTTAAGTACTACTACCATACAAGCGACAATGTTCATTTTTGGGAATTCTATCAAACTGGGAAATGCATGTTTCACGTATAATATATACGCCAATGACCTGTTGGCGTGCTTGACCTTCTAAGCCCAAGCAAGATGAATGAATGGGCTCTGGTGGGTTCAAGGCTGGTTGGCCGGTCTACATGACAAATAGATCCAATCATGATAGCGTGTACAGACAGCATAAATAGTTTAACCACTACTACGAAACAGAAACGTAAAGGCAGTTTCAGGATCCTGGCGAAATGGCATGATATGTTAGTTAGACATAGCACTAGACACTAACCGCCATTCTTGAACAATGAGAATTACCTGATGACGGTCACCTTTCGTAGCATATCAATACCGTGAACGTAAGAAGCATATTTATATTAACAGAAAAAAAAATATGTAACTTGAATTTTACGGAAGTATAGTATAACAAAAGAAGCAGATAAGAATAAAAGCAAAAGCAAAAGCTTCGCATAGAAGGCTAAAGAAAAGAGCTATTGATATAAAACGCCATTCTCGTCCTATTTAAACAGCAAAATCAAATTTTGTCAATATTTTCGGGTATCCTCACATCATCATCAGTGACTCTCAAGCAAAGTTCTAAGCAGCGTTTCCTCAGATCGGCATCTGTCTGAGGACATCTAGTTTTTGAAGACAGCATCAACAATTTCACCGGAGCGGATGGACAGAACTGAGAGCAAAGTGTCGCTGATCTATTGTAGGTAGACAAATATCATGTTAGAGGCCTGGACACAAATGCAAAATTGGAGTTATATAAGGAAGCGAGGTTTCTACTTACACCATGAGTGCCCTCACAGCAACCTTGCAGGTAAATTCCAGAGCCCTCTTGGACCTTTCCAGGCAGGAACTTGACTCTGTACTCGCGGTCAACAGACATAGAGCGCGGTGAGCCTTGGGCTTCGACAGTCCAGCCATCATAGGGGCTGTTAGTCGGACCATTCTTTCCGGGCAGTAGACTCCACAGATCCTTCAGGATCTCAACGTGAGATCTGCGCTGGTAACCGGTGGCCGCAATGATCAAGTCGACGTCTAGAGTCTCAGAAGGAGCCCGGCTCTCGATGACGCTACTAACAATGGGGGAAACGTCACTGGGGACTAGATAGCGCTCCAGGTGTAGCTTAAGGCCCTTGGGGCTCTGCTCTAGGGTAGTCATGTTGCGGCCGCCAAGAATGCGGTGGGGCCAGCGCGACTCGTCAGGGCCCAGCTCGCGCTTCTGATCGTACATGCGCTCAAACAGAGCCTCAATGAGCTCTAGGCGCACGACACCATAGTTGGTAGCACGAGCCTCGGTCAGCAGGAACTTGCGGTACTCAGGTGAACGGCTCCAAACTTCCTGGGTGAACTCTGGGTTAAAGACAGAGTTGATAAAGGGCGAGTCGTCACTGGGGCGTAGGAACTCGGCACGCATGATAAGCGACGTGCGCGAGTTGGGATATAGGGTCTGGACGTTGGCAAAGATCTCGGCAGCTGATTGACCACCACCAACAACGGCGATCTTATATGGGGCATCGCGGTCTTTGAGTAGCTTGTGAATGCCAGAAACGTACTGCGAGGAGTGTAGTACGCGCGAGTCTTGGACGTCGAGAACCTCTGGAAGCTTGGGTTGGCCGCCAACGCCAACCAGAACGTTCTTGGAGCGGACAATGGTCACACGGCCATTGTTGAGGTTGCGCGACTTGACAGTAAAGGTTTGGATAGCACCGTCGGCAACAGTATCAGGCGTCACGCTAAAGGCCTCCTGCGAGTACTGAACCAAGTGGCTAAAGTGGGAGGCACACCAGCGCAGGTAGTCCTCGAACTCAGAGCGGGCTGGCAGGAAGGTGCTGAGGTTGATGAAGTCAGCTAGGCGGCCGGCGCTGTGCAGATAGTTTAGGTAAGTGAAGCGCGAGCGGGGGTCACGCATGGTAGCCAGATCCTTGATGAAGGAAATCTGCATCTTAGCTCCAGGCAGCAGCATACCCGGGTGCCAGGCGAACTGGGGCTGCTTCTCGAGGAAGGCAATCTTGGGCGGAGAGCCGTCGGCGCGCAGCGAACGACCAGCGGCAACAGCATCATGGGTAGCAATAGCCACGGCTAGGGAGGCAGGGCCAAAGCCCAGGCACACTAGGTCGTGAACCTCGTCGAAGCCGGAACTCGGCAGCACGTCCTCGATGGTGGTTGCGTGAGCAGAAGAAGACAGACTGGCCGTGGGAGTGTAGGAGGCGAGGGAGCTGATGCCATCAGAGACACCGTCCAGCTCAAGATGGCCATCGTCAATATGGGGAGACATTGCGGGGAGAGGGGGAAGAGGGGG
>LXGT01000554.1:0-10872 GCA_001640655.1 Endoconidiophora laricicola
TACTGGCCTCCTGCTCCCAGGGTTCTGTTCACTGGGCCAGATAAGGCGCCTTGTCAACATCTCTCAAATGTACTTAGTCTTCTTAGATCTCAGACTGCCTAATAATCAACCTTAAGCCGCGCAAAGGCAGAATAATATATAACATCAATCAATCAATATATAAAAATCAATCATCATCAATATATGAAATCAATCAATGCAAAGGTCATTCACAACTGACCTCCTACTCCCAGGATTCAGGTGAAGCACCAACTACACATGGTAGGTTGTGCTCTAAATGATGAATGATGTGTTGATGCGTATAGTTTCCCTAAAAGCAGAGTTTTAACGTAGGCTCTTTCGTCTAGAAATGGACTTTGCGAGTGTTGATATATATTCTATAGCTATACTATTATGGCTATGATATATATATATATATATATATGTACGACTTGACTAATTATTGCAAGACACACGTAACAATAGTTACAAGTTTGTTTCTGTAATTTTTCTATTGGGCTATGGCAGAATACGGCATGATAGACGCACTGAAAAGAAATAATAAAGTCAATAACAAACAAAGATAGATACGGCGAAGAAGGCTGATAAGCCCGTTTTTAGAGACAAACTGAAGGGGAGCGGACTTGTGTCGAAATCAAGATGCTCTTGATTAGTCTACTAGATAACCTAGACAGGTCAGAGTGTGATTGATGATAAGTCGAGTAATGAAGTCGGTACTACTACAATGGTCGGGCGACTCTGTGAAAAGTAAATAAAGAAAAAGAAGATAACAAATGTAAAAGATAAATGTGCCTGTAAAATAAAGAAAAATAGTGAATGCGCTCAGACTGTACAAGGTCGTTTTTCAGGAGAAGAAAGAGAGTGATCCTAGGTTTACAGTAAGACTTCGGTAGTTCGTTGCATCTGCAGCTAGATAGTGTCCTAATACAGGTTATTTTATAATCGAGTTTGACGGATGCGTTCGATCGTAGCATCCTTTCGTAGTCACTAGATTTGAGTCGCGTTTGTGATGCTCAAAGTAAACTTCCTGCGTAGATATGTATGTGGTGAGTCTGTACAACCTGACGGGTGGTTGCCGTGACGAACCATGTGATATATAGTCCACCCTACAGAGCAAAATCTAAGTAGGAAACTATTGCTCGACAAATCAAAGTGTAGTCGATAGCTCTGGTGTTTTCTATTGATGTTCGCGAGTTTCCTGTACCCGAGGGAGGGGGAGGTAAAGAATGTCGTCAAGTCATAACAAGGTGGTGATTAGTGTAACAAACGTCGTCCGAATGCAGTTAGTGTTGGTGATGCGTTTCGTTGCAATTGAAGAGATATATAGCATATCAACTTGACCCAGAAATGTTAACTATACGGCCTCAGCCACCAGCAGAGCCACATGATCAGGACTAACCTTTTGTTGGTCCTAGACAAAAGCTTCTCATAATTGAAGAATTATGCCAGTGATCATTAGCTCTCTGTTAAATAGCCCGGGTGCGGCTGAACAAACTGCTGTAGACTGTGTCCACGACGGGAGAGGCATCAATCATACGACCACCGAAATAGCGGCCGTTCAGACCTTTGATAGCATTCTCGCCGCCCTGGACCTTGTCAAACTTGATGTATATATCACCCTTGGAGTGGGCGTCAACGGAAATGTGAACGACGTGGCCGTACTTGTTCTCGGCTTCTTGTCGAACGTCTTCTTCGAGCTCTTTGACCCAGTTTTCGCCTTCTTCCTGCTCGGGATCGAACATGTTACGCAGCACGACACAGCGGCTGGCCGTGTTTACAGCGACAGGCAACGGCTTAACCTCTGTCTTAGGCTTGACAATCTGCCGGTCTTCGGTGCCATTAGCAGTGTTAGCAGGAGGCTCGTCGGTACGAGCAAGCTTGCGCATAAGCGCATCGCGGCTATAGTTGTTAAAGTTGACACCGCCAACATCGGTATCATCAAGCGCACTAACGTTGCCATTTACAGGCTTATCATTATCGCGGCGACTAGCACGGTCAAAAACGGTGGGTTGCCCACGACCACCAGGGAACGACGATCCTGGGTTGGGTCCATTTCCTGAGAACTTGTGCATCATGGTTGCGGTACTCTCTGGGGTGAACTTATCGTTGCCAAGGCCAACTCGGATCAAGCGTCCGGCCAAATCGAAGCCGTTCATCTTATCCAATGCCTCGCGGGCATGGTCAGCGTTACGAAACCTATGAATAATATTAGTTAAATTTATCAGTGGTTTAATATTAAGCTTGATTGCCTTGGAACTTACTGTACAAATCCGTATCCACGACTGCGGCCAGTATCGTCTTTCTGTAGTTGGACAAACTCTAGCTCGCCAAATGGCTCAAATACGGTCAAAAGATCCTGCTCGGTAACGTTGAAGTGAATGTTTCCAACGTAAAGACGGTGAAAGGGAACAGCGTTCGGGTGGGTTCCAGGTTCAGTGTTCCGGGATTGGCGGTTCTTTTCCGCCTCAGTGACTTGAACGATGATCGGGATTCCTAGAAGCTTCTGGCCAGTAAGTTGTAAAGCCTGGGTGACAGATTCCTCTTCCTTAAACTCAACATATCCGACGCTATGATATGATATGTTAGTTTACTGTACAAATAGGGTGTAATAATGGATTGATGCATGAACTTACCCCTTGGAGCGTTGACTGATACGGTCTTTTACAATCTGAGCCTCGACGACACCGCCAATCTTCTCAAAGAACTCCTTGAGCTCCCGAGTGCGAAGTCTGGCAGCAAGTTGCTGAACAAATACAGTTCTTCGATCTCTTTCGTCTTCGTTGTTCTGGGGAGTGGCATCCGGGTCTCTATCCTTACGTCTGTCATCGTCTCGTCTACGCTCACCGCCTCCAGTGTATCTATCACCACGATCACGGCGGCTACGGTATTCGTCACGGCGTCTTCTACGGGGGCGAGGAGACCGAGAGCGCGAGCGACGGCTGTAAAAATCATCGCCGCGGCCACGACGAGGCCTATCGGAATCTCGGCTACGGCGGCGACGGTTTCCGCGGTCTCGACTGTGGCTGCGGCTTCTGCTGAGACGATTGCGGTCGTGGCTGCGGTTCCGGCTGCGATCGCGGCTTCGGCTATCTTTGCGACTTTCGGTTTTATTAGTTTCTGAAGAGACTTCCGATCTAGACTTTCGTTCGTGGTCGCCGCTCTTGGCGGTCGAGTCGAGAAGCGCTTCCACGTCAAGGGCAGCCATTTCGGTTAATCTGTATAGTATAATAAGAGAGTTGTGAGTATAGAAGATTAGCAGCTTTTGATGGTCAAATGGAAAACCTATAGCGTGATCTTGAACTGATTTGTGTAGTATGATGCGTTCTTTTTGCAATTACAATCTACACAAGATGAAGCAGATAATAAATTCAAACATGCATAGAAATTTGCTCTGGAACCCAACAAAATTTCAGATCGCGTGCACAATCAATTACGGCCTAGCCCAGTGACGTGGCGCTCTACGCGCTTGAGCCAATGAAATGAAAACTCAAGTTACAGAGTAGCGCCACATGTGGCTGTAAAAATCAAGAATATCTCATCAAGAATATTCTACTCCAAAGTGAGTTTTTTTTTAATCATTAATCTTCAAAGCTTCTCTGCGCTTTGGGACGAAAGGACACAGTATAAACCCTTATCTAAGTTATCCAATGCGGATAGAGAATAATGTAAAAACTACCAATCCTACAGAACAAAACTATCATCATCGACTAGCTATTAGTTGTCAGGTATAAAACTCATTATAGCCCGTGTCATCAATATACTTCAGTAGCCTCCAAAAGGCTCTTGTACAAAGCAACTTCGGCTATCATTTCCTCCATCGTCCGGGCCTTGCGATCCGCATCTTCGATATCTGGAAAAGTGCCACCTGGCTTTGGCCGATCACCACATCGGGATTGTGTTTGTATGTCCCAGAGCGATCCTCCGATGTTTCCCTTCTCTCCTTGCATGCCATTATACACGTCCCGAACCTCACTCTCGACCTCATCCCTTGATTTCGATTTGTCTTTTGGTCTAGGGATAACATGTACGTGAAGGTGAGAGACAGTCTGTCCAGCTTCAGGGCCATCCTGGATTGCAATGTTGAAGGATCCTGCAGCTTGCAATTTGGCAGCGTCTTCTGGATCTGCTACTTGGAGATATTGGTGAGCCATGAGCTTTTGTACTCTCTGGACAGTCTGGAAGAGATCCGCAGTCTCTTGGGTAGAAAGGTCGGTCAGGCGCACATGTTGCTTCAAAGGGCAAACAAGGACATGTCCCGGCATCAAAGGCTTCAGATTCACTAGGGCAAATGAATGCTGCGTAGTCAAGAAGACCTATTATAGAGTGAGAGATGAAGTTAGCCTGCCAGATAGCCATATAATATTAATAAGGTTGCCTACCTGATCAGTGACCTCAAAGGCACCAAATTTGATAGGTGAAGACATAGTTTTAGGAGCGGCAGCTTTCTTTGCAGCCAGCGAAAATAAGGCACTTGTAAGTCGTGACATGTAGTCTTTCTATTGTACAGATGGAAACTCGGAGTCCTCAGTATACAATCATCCACTGCCGGCAATATAGAAATACAAGTGGTTCCCAGCCTAGAACAAACGTAACATCTGGGTGGCGATTCATTATCTTATAACCCTAGATATTTAACTAAATAGACCCTAGATTTTCCTACCTGTTGTGCACTACATTATTTATAGGACACAATGCTGATAAATATTTATAATCATAGTTCTTGATACCTAAAAGGTTGAAAAATAATCATTATAGATCTAGAAACTGAATAAGATTATTGCAATTTTTTTGGTGGAAAATTATGTGCTGAAACTCAAAACACCTAAAATCATGCCTAGAGAAGGTCCTCGACAGGAGAAGACGGCCTATAATGATCATTCATATCTTTGCTATAGACGTTGGTCCGGATAGTGAAGCTAGCAGCAAGAGCAATACCAAACATAGTTAGTAAGATGCCAAATACTGCGTTAGGCATTGTCTCAATGGTCCACGCATAAATCATGCTGAAGAGGAACGTGAGGATAACGCGGAAGCTAGCCTGGAGCAGACCGAAAGCACCTAAAAGTTGGCCGACTTGCTCGGTCGGAACATGCTTAGAAGCAGCGCCTTGTGTAGAAGCTCCACACAATCCGCCGAGAGCAGCTAGCATACCGGAAGCAACAAACATGTAACCGCTCGTAACAGAGAAATACCCTAGAATACCAACGAAGTTTAGGATAAGAGATGTACGGACGATAGAAAGATCGAGACGATCGGCACCCTTTGACTTAAGCTCAATTTGATTCAGGACGTCATTGGCACTAATGCTATCGCTAGCCATAGTAATGGCCCTTTTCTGGGCAGGACGCACACGGAAAACATAGTTAAGCGTAGGTCCAACGGCGATGAGAACTACGGAGCGAGTTGTGGAGATAGCAGAAACAAACTTAGATGTTTCCAGGGTATTCCAATGGAAAACATAGCCACTGTACAGGATAAGGGTAGTTCCGATAGCCATGGCTGCACTCATAACGACAGTATCGATGATGGCAAGGGCAATTAGGTTCCGACACAAAGCACGATCCTCGGACCAGATAACCTTGAGTGGCTGTAGCGGATTTTGCCTGGTAAGCCAAGTTGACCCTTCAGATTTCTGGCGGCGATCTTCGAGTTCATGCTTCTCGCGGCTGGCAAGCTGTCGGGACTTGGACAGGGATTCGGGGATGATGAAGGTTACAATGAAGACATAACAGGAATGGCAAATGACAGCTAGGTAGAAGATTGACAGAAGACTTCCTGTAGCTTTGATCAGGTATGCAGCCAAGACTGGCCCTAGAGCCAGGCCAATAGCTAGACAGGCATGCAGGTAGCCAATGGCAACACCGCGCTTGGATGGTACCGTGCAGTCACTGGCATAAGAATGACTGAGAATGCTGCATGCTGTGTATGAGCCCACGGCACCGTCAAATATAGCGCCTAAAATCAACCACCGGTAGTCAACCGTATCCGGAAACTTGGCAGCAAGAATAGCAACCATTTCTGCAAAAACGCCTCCGAGAGAAGCGACTCCGAGTAGCTTGCGGCGACCATAACGATCTGATAATTTGCCGAGGCGCGGAGCAGTGATGGCACTGAGGATGCCGGTCACGCAAGTGGCAATGGCCGTGAACTCGCTTGTGGCCTTCTGGATCTCGGAGGTTCTGCACTGCGGATTATCGGAGCCCTGAACTACGGGCGTGAATATATACGTAGGATCATTGAGAGCGCGGTCAGCCAGGCGGCGCTGGCAAATAAGTGTCAGCGTGCTATAGGCAGTTAGCAGACGCTATAAATATGGCCGGGTGGACATTTACATACAGGTTAACCTTGGGAACGATGGTTCCTCCAAACGCCAGCGTGAAAAGGAAGAAGGGCGGAACAAGCCAGTAAATCTAGGCCTAGTATTAGTAAAGCAAGGGTCTGCATAGAGAGTCCGAGCTGCCGATTATTAGGCACTACTTACAGACGGCTTGCGATACCATGGCAAGTTCTTGAAGTCATCGAAACCAGCCCAGTTCTCTCTAGCCGGCAATTCGACCAGAAGCGCTGTCGTTTCTGAATCTGAGATAACCGCTGGTGGCAACGCTGCCCGTGACTGAGTACTTCTTCGACCTGCCATGATTTCACTGCCGCGTCAAAGGTTCGATTCCGGAGATAAGCAAATAGTACGGACTTCGTAGTGGAAACGCGCTGGCGTAAGTACTGCAATAGTAGGCAATGGCAACACAGCAGAGGTAGCAGCTTAGGATATATGACGACAAGAAGGCGAGAAAATAGATAAAGAGGAGATACTCGGCTGTGAAGATATGACGGGAAAATATATAGTCAATGATAATGATTGTCTAAAGGGCGAGCATCTAACCTATTCCCATCGGCATTCCCCCGTCCGTGTCTGGAGACCATATTTTTGCTTGATTGATAATACAAAGCTCCAGTACAGAGCACTAGTAATTGTTTTAGAATTAGCGCCATTTCTGGCTGTGCAATCGGCCGCACTTTCCCAGTCTGAGTTGCTCCAAGTTTTTAATTGTTGCTTGATCAATATTAGGTTGAAAGTAGCTGGCGCAAGTCCGCTTATGGCGCCTTGAAAAGACTCGGCCTGGAAATTAAATGGCGCTTATAATTCGCCTTGTCAGATAGAGCGCTGCTCCACTAGAAGAAAGATGACAGGTTCATCTAGTTCAGGCTCTTATCTACGCCGTAAGCCTTACGTCGGGGGATTTTTTACTCATTACTCAATTAGATATTAACTATAGGGAGACCTATGCGTTGTACTTTGGAACCAAAGGGGAAGGTATCTAGCTTTGGTTTTAATAGGTCTTTGATGTATCAGTCGTTGCCACCAGTGGTTATTTCAGATTCAGAAGCGAGGATGCTGTGTCAAGTAACGCTTGTATAACCTTAAGAACAAAGGTAAATCGTCGTGCGGAATGGCTATCGATAATCATATTGTCCCATGCACAATAAAAGATGCATTCACTAAGTAGTGTGGACTTTCACGATAAGTTTGTGTTGCAATGAACATACTAGTAGTACGACATGCTTAGATGTCAGGTACATTAGTTGACGGCATAGACCCACTTTAACGTTGTGGTAGAGACAAACTGGTAGCTAGCCTCATGCTGCGTATTGTTTCTAAATCCTTTCTTTTTTTCGTAGCCTTGCGTGTGAAGAATCTAGCAACGAATAGTACGACACCCGATATCGAAATCTGCGCCCGTTGAACTTGACCACTAGCTTGAACTATTTGCCTCTCTATCTACCGATATATATATATTAGATTGAAACCCTATCTGCTCTGCGAGCAGACTCTCTTCTCACAATGCCTGTCGTCAAAGGAGGCGTCTGGACGAACATTGAGGATGAGATCCTCAAGGCCGCTATCTCCAAGTATGGTCTGAACCAATGGGCACGAGTCTCGTCGCTACTTGCCCGCAAAACTCCGAAGCAATGCAAGGCGCGCTGGAACGAATGGCTGGACCCCAGCATCCGTAAAACTGAATGGAGTCGTGATGAAGACGAAAAGCTACTGCATCTCGCCAAGTTACTGCCGACACAATGGCGTACTATTGCTGAGAACGTTGGTCGCACGGCCAACCAATGCCTCGAACGATACCAGAAGTTGCTTGACGAAGCAGAATCTCGCGAGGGGCTCAGCTTGGTCGGCGCTGATGGCGAAGAAACTAAAGCGCCTACTGCCGACGATGTAAGACGACTAAGACCCGGCGAGATCGACCCTGACCCGGAAACAAAGCCTGCGCGGCCAGATACGATCGATCTCGACGAAGACGAGAAGGAGATGTTGAGTGAAGCTCGAGCCCGTCTTGCCAATACTCAGGGTAAGAAGGCCAAGCGCAAGGCTCGTGAACGCCAGCAGGAAGAGTCTCGTCGACTAGCCGCTCTCCAGAAGCGCCGTGAACTCAAGACTGCTGGTATAAACATCAAGGTTACCACCCGCAAACAGGGCCAAATGGACTACAATGCCGATATTCCCTTCGAGAAGAAGCCTGCTGTCGGTTTCTATGACACTAGCGAGGAGCATGTTCGCAACGAACGCGAGCGCGCCAACTTCGACCCCAAGAGACACCAGCTTGCAGCAGCGAAACGCAAGGGCGACGAAGACGAAGAGGAAGCAAACCGCAAGCGTCGCAAAAACGAGAAGAAGGACGAAAACTCCCTATCTAAGAACGCTATTCAAGCTGGCAAGATGCAACGCATCCGCGAAGCTGAACAAAGTAGCAAGCGCCGGGCGCTCAACCTTCCGTCACCTCAAGTCAACGACAGCGAACTGGAGGAAATTGTGAAAATGGGAATGGCCGGCTCTAAGGCCGGCTCTATGGCGCTCGGTGGTGATAATGATGCGACTCGTAGTTTAGTAGGAAACTACTCACAGCTTAACAATAGCACGCAAATTCGCACGCCCCGCGTGGCACAAGAAGACGACCACATCGCTAACGAAATTCGGAACATCCGCGCCCTAACAAATACGCAATCGTCGCTTCTCGGCGGTGAAAACACCCCTCTGATCGAAGGTGCCTCGTCAACTGGCTTTGACAGCGCTACACCAAGGAAACAGGTTGTTGCTACACCGAACCCGCTCGCAACCCCTCTACATGCCCGAAATAGTGGAGCTACGCCGTTGCGACTGGGCGAAACCCCGATGCGCACACCTCACGATAGATTTGCGTTGAATCACGACAGCAGTGGCTCTATGCCAAACGCTACTCCGCGCGATCTTAAGATGCATAATTTGGCAGTGCGGCAACAATTACGCTCTGGACTAGCATCATTACCCAAACCAAAGGAGTCAGAGTGGGAGCTAGAGTTGCCGGATGAGCGGGAAATTACCGGTACTCAAGGCAGCAGCCTGACTGAGGACTCCGCCGAGAGAGATCGTCGAGAAAAGGCACAACGTGAAGCTCTAGAGGCTCTGGAGCGCCGAAGAAGAACACAGGTCATGCAAAGAGGGCTTCCCAGGCCGCTATGGTTCGACTGCTCAACAATTACATCACTACCCAAGAAGCCTACCGCGGAGGCTTTGATAGCACACGAGGTGTCTTTGCTAGTCGCAAATGATCTATCAAAGTTCCCGCTGCCAGGATCCAAGCTTGTAGGCGACGCGCCAGAACTGAAAGTGATTTCAGATTCTTCGCTGGAAAAGGCCAGACAACACATTATTGCCGAGACACAGCCATTGCCAGATATAAGCGTCATCATGGCCGCCTTTGAAGGTAGAAATAGCAATTCCCTACTGCTAAGCCTAGGCTGCTATAAAGACGATGAAGGAGACCAAGTCGATGCCGTTGTCCGTCGTGCCATTACTGTAAGTTTTCCTCATCACTATCTTGTTTGTCCCATAGACCTGCGATACTAATTAACCTCATAGTCCATCCAAGAGTCTCTTATTGAACAAGCTACTGCCTCCGGCAAGATTGAGAAGAAACTCAACCTCCATCTCGGCGGCTACCAAAATCGACAAAAAACACTAGCCGCAAACTTCGCCAAAGCTAGCACTGCCACACACGAAGCCACAAACGTGTTTTCCGCCATGAAGCTACTCGCCAATTCCGAGGAAACCGCTATTCAACGCAGATTAGCCGCTCTACGCGACGAGGTCAGTATTATTAGTCGTCGCGAACGCGAGGCTCAGGAAGACTACCGCAAGGTCAAGGAGGAACTCGACGAGTTGAAGGCAGCACGCGCAAATCGTGAGGCAGATACCCTAGAAGCAACAGCTGCAGAGGCTGCTTAAGGATGATCGGGGAGTAAAATGAAGTGTCTCGGCTACATATAAAAGTGGTAATGGCTAATCTAGCTCTCTTTCTCCGCTATTCTTTTCTTTGTTTGTATTTGTTATATCTCTGGCAAGGAAGGCAGCCTGTTGTGTTCATTTTTGAGTCATTTCCTTTCGAATCACCCTCAGTTTCTCTTCTTCCGCATCCTTTACATAGTATCTAGCAAAAATAATATATATTTGCATAAGTTTACCTACAGACTTATACAGTTAGTATCATGATAATATCTTGTGTGATGATATGCCGAATGCGCTAAGCGACTAAGCGATCAAACAACAGTATTGTATTGTATCGTATATAGTTAACGTCTACTAGAATCACGGAGACTATACGACGCCGGATTGGCTACCGGACACATACCATGGCTAACCGCAAGCCAGCTACCCAAGCTTTTGGTATACGAAGCACAAATGTCTCCTAAACCCTAAGAACTTGTTGTATCCGTCCACTTGACTAGCGCAAAAACAAAGCAAACCAAAAACCCCCAAAAACCCAATTCAGGGCGCGATACAACAACGAATGCCCAAATAAGCCAAATCTATAGCCACACATTGGCCAC
>LXGT01000555.1:0-10840 GCA_001640655.1 Endoconidiophora laricicola
CCCCCAAGAAAAAAAAAATAATAACTACACAACTACCCACGCTCCAGTCGCAACTATGTCAGCATCCATGAAGCGTATCCAGCCGCTTCGCCGGAGACTCGTCGCTTCAGTGATTCCAAATGCCCGCACACTGGCCTCGGAAGTTCCTTCGCCGTCTGCCACTAGCACCTCGGCGGCCCCCTCGTCGCCAATCTCCCGTGGATCCCCCATTGCTGAGGTAGCTAAAGGTAAAACCAAGGCGCGGCCAACCTACTTCAAAGACACAACCGTGGCCCCGTTTGGCGAGTTCCTCGAGAGCCGGGCCGCTCTCTCCACTCCCGAAGCCTACCAGATGCGCACTGTCCAGGTTGGACCCGAAGGCCGCAAACGCACGATAACCCGGTTGCCAGAATGGCTCAAGACACCGATTCCAGCGGGTAACGAAAACTACAACGCCATTAAGAAAGACCTTCGTGGTCTTGGTTTGCACACTGTGTGCGAGGAGGCCCGTTGCCCCAACATTAGCGAGTGCTGGGGCGGTTCCAACAAGAGCGCTGCGACCGCCACCATCATGCTCATGGGTGACACCTGCACACGTGGCTGCCGCTTCTGCTCTGTAAAGACTAACAGAAATCCTGCGCCTCTTGACCCCCACGAGCCTGAGAACACAGCAGAGGCTCTTGCGCGCTGGGGCTTAGGCTATGTTGTTCTTACGAGTGTCGATCGTGACGACTTGAAAGATGGCGGTGCCAACCACTTTGCGGATACTATCCGCCGCATCAAGCACAAACGCCCGCAAATGCTTGTAGAGGCACTAACGGGTGACTTTCAAGGTAATCTGGATATGGTTTCCATTGTTGCGCAAAGCGGACTGGATGTCTACGCTCATAATATAGAGACTGTCGAAGACCTTACTCCCTATGTTCGTGATAGACGCGCTACTTTCAGACAAAGTTTGAAAGTTTTAGAGCAGGCTAAAAAGGCTAAAGAAGGCCTTATAACTAAAACCAGTATGATGCTTGGTTTGGGCGAGCAAAGTCATGAGATCGAAGCTGCCTTGAAATGTAAGAATGAATATTCTTCAGTCAGAAACCTTAATCTTACACCTACTAACATCATATCTCCTATCTTAGCTATGCGTGATCACGGCGTTGATGTCATCACTTTCGGACAGTACATGCGTCCCACAAAGCGCCATATACAGGTTGAGCGCTACGTCACTCCTGACGAGTTCGAGATGTGGCGCCAGCGTGCTATCGATATGGGCTTCCTTTTCTGTGCATCAGGCCCTCTCGTTCGTTCTTCGTACAAGGCCGGTGAAGTGTTCATTGAGAATGTCCTCCGCAAACGCTCCGGTCTTAACGTACCCGAAGGCTCCAAGCTTACAGATGCTGTGGTTGTTGAAGAAATGACGAAGGCTGTGAAGGCGCAAGAGCATTAAACAATACGATTTGTGTAACAGACGATGCATGGCTCTATATTAAGAAAACTGTATAACTATATTTATTCAAGATATCTATATTACATACTAGATCTATATAGCGTCTGGATGGTATGACATATTTGGCCATATCTCCTTTTCAAAGAAGGCTGTATTTTATATAGATCGGGACTAGATCAAGCCTCATCCTATATATCGACTTGTCCTCAGCATATATGCCTAGCCTAGGCACTATCTGGCATTTCTCGCTGTTTCTGCTCTCTATGATCTTTTTTTCCCGGCAATACTATAGATAATATCAATATCCATGAACACACTCAAAATGTATACGTATGAAGCATACTAGCCCAGAGGTGCACTTCAGTACAAGACATTCTCACAAATAATGTAAGTAGTAATGAAGACATCCCAATGGCATACGTTTCTGTCATTATAATAGAGATAACGTAAGTAACGCCTATCACCATCGTCTATCAATGTATGAGGCAAACTATAAGAAGACGATATCAATCAGCAAGCAATTACCTACTTCCTAAAATATACCATTCATCGTTTGTTGTGCCCAAAATTTCTCTTCCTAAAAGAATCCCAACAAATGACATTCTAAGTTGTTATCTGCAGCCTTTACATCAAGACTTTTTTGAAGCTTGCTTTCTATTCTGCCCTTTTTTTTTCAATCGCTGCCACCATGGCTATTGTTAAATTGTGCTTCACTTTATTGCTATGTGCAACTCTACTCCCGTGTCGACTACTAAGCAATAGCGATACAACTACAAGCATATCAAACAAGTCGTATTCTCGCTATAATGATCTCAGTACGATTATTTATATGATAATGACGTTGCCGCTTCCTGGTCACTAACACCTTTCATCGAAAATCAGATACAAGCAACACCCGTATGAATGCCATTATCGGCCCGAACATCGACCTCAACGATAAGATTCACCTATCTCCATGTCTTTTGCATAACCTTCACTTTTCTACATTAGCCCATGCTGTTACTTCTGAGGACAATACACAATCCGGCTGGCCATCGGCGCACTTTCCCTCGTCTCGTCATGGATCGGCCAACTCCACGTTCACATTCAGATATCCTGCTGTGATGCTCGAGAATATTGGCGGTGTCGTCCATATAGAATGCGTTGAATCCCATGGGGCAATCATCGTGGGATTCACAAGCCAGTCTTTGATGAAAATAGCGTTTTCTATCTGGCAATCTCATGACCGATTTGTTCTTATAACCAGTCCTGGTAAGAATTGTGATGGCAGCTATGACCGGGCCTATTATCTTGTCAATATGGTGACTTTCTCGCCTGAGATGAACAGTATTCGCCTAGACAGTCAGAAGAAGCAGTTGGAAGCGGTGGTAAGATCAGTGAGGCTAGACTTCTCATCTTCCATGACACCGATACTCTCAAGCCTACCCATCATCTCACCGAACATATCGCTACAATGTGATCAGCAACTGCCTCCGGGAACTGTACTTTTGGCCTGGCCACCATTTGTGCAAGTCGTCTCTGATTACGCGTATATGAAAGCAGCAGTAACTTTCACTGGTTATCTGGACTATGATATTGAGAAGTTTTCCATCAACGACCTTTGGCTCGATGTGCTTTGCTACCTCGACACATCACTGATGATCACAGCCGATGTCCAAGCCAAATTCTCGCGAGACGTCACGTTTGCCTCACCAAAGGTCAGTGACATTCTACATGTAACGATACCCGGTGTTGTTGATATTGGGCCAACTCTATCATTTGCAATCGACGCCAATATGGCAGCCAGTGCAGCTCTAAATGCTACCACAGGCTACCGTGTCAGCATTCCATCGGGCAACGTGCATTTGGATCTTGTACAACCGTCCCGCAATAGGCTGAGCGGGTTTATGCCGGACTTCCTGATAAAAGCCAATGCAACAGAGAAGGTCGACTCCCACCTCAATATCAGCACTATGCTTGATGTCGATCTCGAGTTCCGGCTAGGAAGCTTGATCAAATTCAACAGCGGATTTGACATCAAGGCAGGCATTAATACCATGTTTGGCTTGCGAGGCCGGCAAAACGCGGGCTTTGGCGACGAAGATGCACCCGGCGAGATGCTTGATGCATGGCAGTCGGGATCACATGCTGTCAAATCGTCTACTCCAAGTGCTGTAGGAACAGCACCAGACGCAGCCCCTCTAAGGCCTAGGGCAGCTTCAAGCATTACGTTAGAATCACTAGAAACCGGGAACGGTATCGGCGTTGATTCTGTGCAGATTCCATGTGGGGCCAACCAGATTGAGCTATATACCGAGTTCCTGCTCGAACTCAAGGTCAACAATATGTCTCTTTTCCAAGACCACAAAGTGATCTGGGATATGTGTGAGGACCTGTGGACGTAGCGTTGGAAAGGAAAGCTTGGCTTAGTAGGTTTTTGCCAAAGAATTTGCATATATATAAAGCTGTAGTTTTGCCAACAAAAAAACAAATGATTATGAGGTCGCACCGAGCACCGTACCAATGTAAAAGCAAGCTAGCCAGCGAAAGGCTCAAGACAATATAGTATAGCACAATGCTAAATAGTTTTTATAAGCCAGGATAAAAGTAGAACAGGAAACAAGTCAAATTAAGGGCTATTGAATCGTATGGTTCGGATGGTTGGAAGGAGAGACATTATTCTAACAAAACAAACAGAGCTTTGCCTTGATAAACAACAGCAGAGCCCATAGCTCATGGCAACCGCACCAAGCACATAGAGACAGGATAGAAGATAGAAGAAGTCCAACACTCCAATCTTCTAGTTCTGCCAAAACTCATCTTCTCGGCGACGATAATCGATCACTCGTTCGTCCAAGCGCAGTTGTTTTCTCGCCCCCGACCAACACTACTACAAGTCGAGAGGGCAGCAGACAGATGAGGATCACAAATCGGCCAGGCACAGTTAGAGTGAACTTTGAAGGCATAAGGAAACTGGTATTGACGACGGGGATGGATGAGGGTGGGTGGAGCGTTGAGGAGCATTGAAAAGCACGGACCCATAGCATTAAGGAAGGTGACAAACCAGCTAGCAACTAGTAGCGCTCTGCAGTCCTTGTTTCTGGTTATTTATTGCTCTTGCTTGTTGTTGTTGGTTCTCCTCTACTATGTAGTTTAAATGACTTGCACCAGACAGGAAGCAGGAAGACTACGAGATAAACAATATGATGTGAAGCCTAGGCCGTTTAGCAACAATCGGGAAGCTAGGCTCAGTCAGATCAGAAGCTGCTCTGAACAATGAGCCCGGATCGACACATTCCTTTTCTAGCCAATAGATTGGTGGTCTGTCGAGCCCATTTCATAGTATTCGGAGAGTATATCAACAAGAAAGAAAAAAAGGTAAGAAAACACTCGTCATCCTGCATAGTTAGACTTGGCTCGCTTTTCAGATGTCGGTGGCCTATTTATTGGCAAGCGGAATTGGGCGCGTCGCAGCAATTCAGTAATTAGGGACCATGTTAGCTCCGGGAAAGTTTACTTCCAGATTGACTGATTACTAAGTTACTGTTACCCTTTTTTTTTTCACTGTACGTTGTAGAAGGAAAAAGAAAAAAAAAAAAAGACTAAAAGACTGAAAGTCAACCAAACAAATTATCTCACGTAAGCAACAGGCAAGCAAAGCCCGTAGGTTATTCGACAAATTTGTCTATTCGGTAAGTGTGCAATCCAAGGCCGTTACGCACTTTGGCCTTGTTCACTCTTTGTCTGTTACTTATTTCTCTTCCGCTCCGCGATAGATTGACTTGAACACTAAACGAAGATACTAGTTGGTTAATTATAGAAAAAGAAATGATTCAGTTCAATGTGTCTTTGTCAAAGTGAATATTTCTCCAACGTATGCTTTTTTTGACATTAGGGTTAAGGTGCAACATGTCACACCTTACTTGTGCATGACATAACCCTACAATTGGGTCTTAGCTTCGCCTCGTCGCATGAAATGTTGCCGGAATGATTCGAGGCATTGCTAAGCAATAATGTTCTAGATAGTAGTTTGAAAGACTCAGATGATCTAGATATTTAGGCTTCCTTTTCTTTCTAAATGACTTTTGTTTTGATATCACCAACAAGATATCACCAAAAAAAAAAGCCTCGCTTAGACAATGACTAACTTACGACTTACTTTGCCTAACTTTGATGGTAGCTGTTTGTTCACTTGAATAGCAAGAGATATTTGCTTACTTACAGTATAGCGTCATTAGCATTTAGTTAGCATGGGCACAATAAGCAACAAGGACTACCTACCATTAGAATCAACCATTAAGCCTAACAACAAGAATTGATTGACCCAGCCTAGTTCTGCGGCCCATCCCTTCTGCGACACCTCCCTGAATCCCAGCAATCCCAACAGTGGTAATCCCAGAGGAAAGCCCAAAGTCGGCTAGCCAGCTTAGGCCAGCTAAGTAAGTCTTACCAGGTAGCGTAGCAAGAGAGGCAGCAACAACAAAACAAACTGCGCTCCAATCCAATCCATTCCGATCAACTTGGGGGTGCGCCTGTCCTTCTTTCTCGTCTCAATCTGCCATTTAGCCATTCCCATCCATCCATCGATTCCATCCTATCGTTCTTCCATCATCTTGTGCCGATTTGTGCTTCTTCTACTTTTTGTTTTTGTTGTTGCTTCCCTGTTTAGACGTGAATTACCCAACGGGAACCACTCAGACAGACTGTTTTTTATTGACATTAGCCACTCGCTGCATATTGCGCACCTCTTGATACCACTTGATTTTCTTTATTCGATACTATCTGGATTTCTCCGTCTCTTTTCTAACTCTGCAAGCCAGTATCTTCGTCCTTAATTATCGACTGCCGCTTCTAGCACAACCACTCGTTCTTTCTGTTTTTCTCTCGTTTCGAATTTTTCGTGATCTCAACAAACGCCTTTGTGCTTACCAGCCAATCAAACAAACCGCCAACCGAGCCTTCAATTTGTCTGTTTATGCTTTGAATCTAACCCGAACGCCGCGCGATCATAACCACCGACGACTTTAGCAAAGACGTCTTTATATTTCTCCAATAAAACAAAACAACAAAAATCAGATCACCAAACTTCTCCAAAATGCCTGCTTTGTGTGGCGGTTCCAAAACAGTCCAGCGCAAGCTGGTTCTCCTGTGCGTCTCTTGATCCCTCGAATCACCGTATCAATGGCCAACATCGCTACCTGCGTTATTATCTCCAATCTCAGACAAGTCAAGCTAACCCATGACTCTTTTATCGTTTTCGCTACAACAGTGGAGATGGTGCTAGTGGAAAGACTTCTTTGCTGAACGTCTTTACCAGAGGGTAAGTCCTGAAGTCCTTAACCCCCCTCCCCTCCATTGCTATCTATAATCACTCGAATCACCGCAGCATCTACGGCCCCTACTGTCGGTCCAAAACCAGCTGACATAACCCGCGCTTCTAGATACTTCCCGACTGTTTACGAGCCGACAGTATTCGAGAACTACGTACATGGTATGATGACATGTCACACCCAGTCGAACACACTGGCGCGGCCCCGTTTACATGCCGTATACTAAACAATACTGCTCATAGATATCTTTGTCGATAATGTCCACATCGAGCTGTCACTCTGGGATACTGCTGGACAGGAAGAATTTGACCGGCTTCGTAGTCTTTCATACGGTAAGATCTGTCTATACTCACTTGTCAACCAAGCCACGAATATCGTTAACTAATTTTCGCTTCTATGCGTGCCTAGACGATACGGACCTTATTATGCTTTGCTACAGTGTCGATAGCAAGGACTCGCTTGAGAACGTCGAGAGCAAATGGGTGGGCGAGATTGCTGACAACTGCCCAAACACTAAGCTGGTGCTCGTAGCGCTCAAGTGCGATCTGCGCGAAGGTGATGCTGAAGAGGAGGGCGAAGACTCTGCAGCTAAGAGCGGCGAGAAGAAGCCTACTATCAACTATGAGCAGGGACTAGAAGTCGCTCGCCGCATCAACGCCTTGCGGTATCTCGAATGTTCCGCCATGCGCAACCGCGGCGTGAATGAGGCCTTTACCGAGGCGGCGCGAGTTGCCTTGAGTGTGAAAAAGGATAACGACGACTCCAAATGTGTCATGATGTAAAAGCAAGAGGAGCACATTACATACTCTTACTCTCGTTTATAGACATCCACACCCTCACAGCCGAAACAAATGCCACCGGATGAAATATCGGCTCCAGCCGAAATGCATCGATTTTTACCATCTATCACTATATATGCAGTTGGTAACGTAAGGTAAGGTATTGTTTCCGAACCTATCGAAAGTCGACTTCACACAACCCTTATATTGTTCGATACACTGGGAGAAGCTTTTTTTAATCTTTACCATCCGAACCGTTTTTGTTCTTTGTTTTTTTTTTTCTTCCCATTCTCTCTTTCTTTCTCTTTCATACTCCTTTTTGTTTGTTCTTATTTCACGGTGTTGGTGGCGTTGGTGGCTTTATTTTCCTATTTATCATACTAAGCCCAATTCCTCTTCTCTTCTCTTATACTCCATACTGAGCATAGTTTAGCCTATACCGACCGCCTAGATTGGACGGTGATGCCGAATATGCCTGGAACTTGGGGATACATATCTATTTCTCTCTTCTGTTTATCAAATTTCAATTTCATGTTTTTTTTTCTAAAACACTTTGATATTCTTCTATACTCATCATGTGTTAAGCCCCAACGCTGCGTTCAGCTTTTATTTCTTATGTTATCTCAATAGGCTTGATGCTTCTCTCTGCAATTAACGAACTGTGTACCGGAAGTGATTCGACCGAAATCTCGCTATCTTATTCAGTCCCCAGGGGAAAAGAAACATGTATATCTCTATTTTTCCATGTCATCAGTTCATCTTGGTATTGATTCTCATTCATTGTTAAGCTCGTATGTTTTCCTCCTATTAAAGTGCGTTTTGTAGTACGATGTTATGGATGCAAGTGTTTAGGAGTACATCATGCTCCGGTGGTTGTATATGCTTTCAATATATCTGTATAGTATGGGTACTGATGAATCAAGTTCATTGTTGACATCTAACATGTGTCTAAAATTCTAATATGCATATGCTAACGTGAGTAATCAATGGCTTCGGAGATTTTGATATGCACATCTACAGTTGACGGCTACTCCTTCTTAAGTTATAAAAATATCTCCAGAATAATGCTCTGGAGTTTGCTCTACTTTATCATTACGCCTTGGGCTCGCCATTTGCAATGATCTTGCTCTTCCAGAATAGGCAGGCTACTGCCATGATCACCTTCAAACCGCCAGCAACCCAGATAGCAGGAGGCATTCCGCCATGGGTACGCTGAAGCCAACTACCAACAACGCCGCCAAGTAGCAGAAGGATCATAGCAATGATACGGCGGTTACGCTTGACATTCTGGCGTAACGGAGCAAACAGCTTCGGGTCAGAGAGTAGGTCGCAGTATAGAGACGTGAGAACACTAGTTGGGACCTCGTTGAAGCCGAGAACGCGGCTGCAGACAACTTGACCGCCAAACTGAAACGCTAGAAATGAAACGGGCAAAAGAACAATCATGGAGCCGGTGCTGCCGTCGTGGAGTTCCTTATCTGGTGACACAGCGTAGCGCTTAAACTGGGGGATAGCTCCGACCTGGGTCATGAGAGCAACGGCGAGAAGGAATAAAGCTTGAAGAGCAAAGTTGATAAACAGAGTCGACTTCCGTTTCGCGCCAAGTATACGCAGCCATCCGAAGCTGAAGCAACCTGCCCAGAAGGCGCCGATGGATACAAAAGCCTTGATCCAAAGCTGTGGCTCGAGAGGCGGTAGGCTGGCTGTACCGAGAGCCAAGAAGATAGTGTTTCCTAAAGAAACAAGATTTAGCAGAGTCCGTTAATAGAATCAAGATTAACTCGAAGCTCTCAATAAGAGTGTACATGTAGTATCATAGCAACTTAATTTACTTACCAGTCTGCATGCCAACAAAGACACCAGCCGCATTGAAAAAAACAGTGTCACAAAGACCGGTGACGGCACAGCAGGTAAGAATGAGAATTTCAGTATATGCCGGGTCAATTTCATCGGAGAGACGTTGAAACCAACTCCGGCACGGAGCCTCGATCGTGATACTAGAATCCGAAACCATGATTCTCAGATTGCAAAGTATTATGCGAGACTTGAATTCATATGTATAGATAGCGCCGTACTTCAGCACACCGTTCTATGTGATGATCTAGTTTCCGCTGACGAGATAATAGACATTAGATCACAATCCTTAGTTTTTAGCTTAGTGTGAGATAAGATACGCTCTTATCAATCGTTTGAGACTAAGCGGACCAAGTGGAAAAAAAAAAAAAAAGGGAATCCGATGGCGAGCTTTTGAGCAAGTGGCTTAAAAATGCAGTAAAGATCGTGGTGATCTCTATTAACAACCAAGACGAAGACGATATTAGAGGGGGAAAAAGAGAGAAAGATGAACCAAAAAGCCAACCTCCTTTACTCTTTATACGATACTAAGATAGTCAAGGAAGAGAAGTCAAAGTAGCCAAATTTCTTTATAAACCTGTGCCTTCAGACTTCCTCTCAGACACCCACGAACAAGCAATAACACTTACCGATGAAGCTAAAACAATACGCTTACGGCCAATATCCCTGAAAGAATAAGAGAAAAAACATATACTAAGAGATCTAGCGAGCCCATAAACATCCAGGAATGGTTCTTAGTCAACTGTCCCAGGCCCACATAGCCCCCACCCCTCGCGAAGACGGACACATGAAGGAATATTAGCATTGATATAACATGGAGTCAACAGCAGTACCTAGTATTAAAGTAACAGTACTATTAGTAACTAAATAGACTTCAGTCTGTCTGACGGACGCCGTTGGTGGGCCGTCATGCTTGAACCTCAGGGTCGATGGTGTCATAGTAAATAGAAAACATTAACTACTTGACCATTGTGATGGGAATACTACTTATTATTTCCGTCTTCTCATACGTCCTTTTTTTTTTTTTATAGAAAGACGATAACCTAGATTATGCTCACCTTACTTTGTCTTACAATCGCGACTGGTCATAAAAAGGGCAACTAACTTTTATACAAGCAGAAGAAACTAAACATTTTTCCATCGTTGCATCAAACAGGCCGGCTTACCGACCATAAACGGCACCTGGAAGTGTAAGCCGTCTTGGCTCGTGTACCTTAGCCCTATGACACATGGAAACTTGCTCGTCTTAGATTTCTGACCAATTAACGATGAAGTTAGTGAGAATAAGTAACATGAGTGGTGTGAGAGAAAACAGAAAAAGATGCACTGGTGACCCTAAATCTGTCAGAAGTTCATTAGTATGATGAATTCTGGTCTCTTCTATATTAGTGAATGCTGAAGCCTTGACTGGCACTGCGTCATATCGGAAGGTGACGTCGTGATACTGGCATTATATGGTATTGTATTGTATTGTATTG
>LXGT01000556.1:0-10756 GCA_001640655.1 Endoconidiophora laricicola
CCCCACCCCCCTTCCCCCGACCTGCAAAGAGAGATACATTTTCTCAATCAAGCTTGATCTTGCAAAGAAACTCTAGTTCAAGTTTTGTATCAATTTCTCCCAGGAGGACTTCAAGTTCCTCTAGGTCTCGCTCGTAATCCTATTATTGAGCACAAGCCAGTATCTTCAGCCTATATACGTCTTTCACTGGTCGGACCGCCCGTTTTCCAAGTAAGAGCCTTTGTCCTTCATAGGCCACGTTTTTGTCTTCTTCTTCTTCTTCTCCATCTTGTCAGTAGTGCTTTACCAGCATGCTTTCCTTTTTTCCAAGTATTTGTCTTCATCATCCTTATCTTCCGTAATCCGATTATCTGCAGCGGTTCTATTGGCTGTCCAACGAATCACATTTATTCTCCGTGTAGAGCCTCTTTTTATTCTTTCTCTTCTTCTTTCTCCAATTTTATACTTCCCTGCTCTACGATCGGATCAGATCACATTAGATCAAGGCTGGTACGCCCAACCCAGTCCTCCTTAGGTGGGTTTCTCCGCAGACTATCACTCCTAATGTCCACACTAGCGCTACGTCCTTACCCGTAAAGCCAGCATGCAACGCTAAT
Source organism: Endoconidiophora laricicola (assembly GCA_001640655.1). NCBI lineage: Eukaryota > Fungi > Ascomycota > Sordariomycetes > Microascales > Ceratocystidaceae > Endoconidiophora > Endoconidiophora laricicola. Next base: position 597 of record LXGT01000556.1, read on the forward strand.
AACACAATCAGCGACATGCCACTAACTGATAGTATCGACATTATTTCAGGAGACTAACGGGCCAAAGTTGACGGCTAGCTAGCCCATAAAGGGGATATGCCGGAGGAGAAAAGATACTTGCATGGATAGACTTGGCCAATGTAGGGTTGGGGGTTAACCTGTGTTTTGTTCTATGCTGTAACCCACTATCAATCCACAAAACATCAAGCCAGGCTAGCTGCTTTACAGTCAGTACTTACTTATTGTGTCATACTGAGCCGCTACCGATATGTTCAACCGTAGCTCTTTTATTGTCGTTTGACTTCGCTTGAATTAGCCTCCAAATTAAAGCCGAGCGTCCATGGGCCAAGCCATGATACACTCTCTTGTTCAGCCAGGACAAGCCAGTAAGCTTCTGTTGGGCAAGGAGCTATTACATGTCTTATAGAGGAGGCAAGACACCCCCATCCATGAAAGTATTGTATAGACAGTGTACTTCATGTAATGACTGCTTAGTTAGCTGTTCTATCAACCTTAGGCTTTTCTACGAAGCAAGGTCCGACTGGACGTATAATCAAAGATAAGACATTCGTGTCAACAGTTGCAAGGATCGTTCATTCAGAGACCGATACTCATCAATATGTAGTAACCTAATCATTTTGAGTCAAAAGACATGCGTTCGTGTTTAATATGAGATGCTCATGTTGTTATGTACACTGATGTACCCTCACGAGTACTATTTGAAAATATTTCCTTCTTGCATCAATATTAATATATAGTAGTACGTAAGGGATTGTCGCCTGCGACCAAGGCACAGACGCAGATAAGGTACATGGTTTGTTTTCTTGCCAATCTATCACAAATATCACGATAGAAATGTCAGTTGACACTACTATATATATATTTCGATATCATCCCGGGTCGGCATTGGCCCGTATATAACGCACTACTAAGAATCATACTCTATAGTTATAAGTATCACCTAAGACCTTGTATATCATGCCTTATCTTCTACTATTGAAGTAAATGAGATCCAAAAAAAGTAAACCTATCATGCACGACGTCGAAATGTATCTCAGTTTTGTTGCACTACTTACTAGTGTAGAAAAAGAAATACCATGTGATAAATGTAGCTCCCCAGAGCAACATAGCCATTGTTAGATCTGCTTCTTTGGTTATAAAAAAAAGATTTCTACTAAAGCCCTAAGAGCATTCTATACGATGCCTCATCTTGTGGCTTCAAAACACCTTCACTAATCGCCTTGTCAGCACATTTTTGTATTCTCCTCTTCTATCCATCTGGACACCTTGATAAGCGAACGATGTCTTCGGCCAGACAGCCTGAACCAAATGCCAGAATCTCGATGTGGCAAAGAGTCAAGCCAAGCTCATTCTCTATGATTGGTGTGCTACTTGTGGTATATTATAATGTAGTACGATTAAACAAAGTTCTAGACAAAGCATGATGAGTTACACTGCTATCTGCTAGTATGCATGCCGAGGGTTTGTCCATGCATCTGTTTTTTCTTTTCTTTTCGTGGCGACAGACCAGCCATCCAGTTTCTCGAGATGAGGAAGTGCCTTATGATGACTGTCTGGTATATCCGTTTCTGGCCTTGCCAAAGTGGCCATGGTGTGTATGTGTGTGTGTGTGTATGTGCATAATTGCTAGTCATTTGTGGTCGTGGTAGTGCAATCAATAGCTAGCAACAAGGTAGCATCGAAGAACTACTAAATAGCAGATGCTATACTTGGGAGCTTTTTAGTAACATGTACGCTCCAAGGTGGGTTACATTGTCCAGACGAATCTTGTATATATGATGTTCTGAAGTTATTGAATCCGGGTTCTCATCTATTGTCACGGATGATCCTTCTCGACCTTTCTTGTAAGTATAAGTATTTGATATTCGGGTGCCTTTGGGTAGACCATAGTACTGTTGATTGTGAATGACCTTGACCGTAACCCTATATGTCCGTGCACATATATTATATTCATAATTCTCGGGGATGTCTATCATGAAGTGCAAGCTCCTTCGAGATTCTTTATTGTTTATACAAAGTTTAAAAGCGCAGCCCAATTAAGGCTCATTATCTGATGCATCTACTCAAGCAAGGGAACCATTTGACGAGGCTTACATTCCCGCTGTGTCAATGAGTACTTCAGCTGTCATGTATAGCTTAGGAATTGAGGAGCTGTTGCTATGGGCAATGCCGCCGTACAGTGACAATTGTAGAGAAAGCCTAGGCTTGTGTGTATAGATTACTAACAATAACTGTCTACAAAAGCTTCGCTTTTCGGTTCACAATGAGGTTGGAATTGTGTATTTCCTTTTTTTTGCCTCGTTATATCCAAGAAAATGTCGTCTTAGAGTGACTGCCAGTTGCAGCGCAACTTCTCTGTACTAGAGTAGATTGTTAAAAAGCGTCGTCATGGTTTCCTAATCCAGTGCAATCGCGGCGATGATCTTGACGAGAATATCTTAACTAAGGTTCTTGTGTGTATTTTTTTGTGATCTTAGTTTTTTTTTGTTTTGTTTTGCCCCGTATGAGACAGACATCAGGCTGTGAACAGCCGTGATATCATCCTGATTTTGTATATAGATCATTTGGTAGCTAGCTGAGCCTCTGATTAGCTACAAAAGAACACACATGTGACGATACTATTACTACATGTAAGGTTCTTTTTGGGCGGCTATATTTTCTCGCACAGGATAATAGCCTCTCGTGATGCACTGGAATGTAGCTGCTCCTCGATTAGAAGGTTATAGTAGCCGCGTTTCCTTGGAGGAATAATGCAGAATGCAAGCCAAATCGGAGTTTATAAATGGACAGCGTATTAGACCGGTCAACTATATTCAAGACGCAGACGGTTATAAAGAGCAAAAGAGCTGCTACAAGTTTTTATTTTTGGAGGCTCTCGGATTAGCTCACTCGTAGGACATCGATTTCATCACGGCAGCCTACAACATCTGGCCGCCGAATTGCTATCTATCTTTAACTTATATCATCTAGTCTTGCACAATTCTAGTATCATCATCTTGACTTTTACACACACGAATACCCTCTAATAACTAATTACAATATGCGCTCTTCTAACGTTCTTGCCTGCCTTTTGGCCGTTTTGTCTTCTGTCGCCGCGGCACCTACGGCGCTTCAGCCGACTGGGCTCTATACTCACGAAGCCGAGTTCCGTTTCCATGATTTCCCTATGGAACGTATAGACAATATTGTCTATGACGAGTCTAGTATCGAGCATCTATTCTACCGTGGGGATGTTTCCAATGGCACAACTACCAGCACCGATGTTGGCTTCAATTGGGCCTGTACCAACGTGCGTAGTATTTCTCTTTCGATATCCTATGTACAGAAGAATATAAAACTAACAACATCATTTCCATGTTAACTAGACAACAGGACCGGATCCGCTCGACTGCCCTTATGCCATCAGCCGGTGGCTAACCTTTTCCGCCTTGATTGGTATCGAACAAGTCACCTTGCCTGGTGGCCGCTGTGTCTCGATCAGTCATAACAGCTGCACTGCCTTTGCGTGTGCACCTAAAGATGACATCACAGTGTCTAGCCAGCTGGTTGCTTCTCGCATGATGAACCCTGTGCAAACAAGATGTGCCGTCGTGGGACGCAGTGGTATTTGGGCCAACGGCGCGGCAGATAAGACGACACTGAAGGTCGGTTTGCTAGTAAATCCATTCCAGGGCCTGCCGAAATAAGACAGTGCGTTTTGTGTATATAATTATAGAAATCGATTATGCTTCGTAGGAATAAACATTGTAAATTGGTTCGAGTTAGTATTCAGGTAGCGGATAACATAGTGCTCGTCATAAACAAGTACTGACTTAGTATTACGGAACCATAATGTTTATTAGGGTTATAAACCCACATCCCTTTTATTTTAGATCAATCTGCTGCCCATTACATGATAAAAACGCCATTCGTCCATCTTTCACGTCTAACCCACCAACATTTACTCAATATAGCCACGTTATCTTAATATGGTAAGTAGAACCAACCCTATTACTATCTTACAGCCAACTTATATTAATATATTCTATCAGAACAAGGACGGAAACTTCACTTACGTGCACATGCACCACCAGCGCTACGCTGACAACTTTGAAGACATTTGCAAGGACAAGCTGCCTGCTGACGAGATCTACGTTCCGCCACAGCACCAGCCTATCAATCCTGAGGATGAGGACGATGTAGTTCCGGATCAGCATGCTGCATTTGGCATTACTAGAGCTACGCAAAACGTTAAGGAAACGGCATGGAAGGACTTTGGCCTAAGTCGGCTGATGGCCAAAGGCCCGGAGACTGGCAAGATGCCCTCGGTGAAGAACCTGCCGCGGTAGGTTTGTTTATTATACTCCCTTGCTTTTTTTTTTTTAGAAAAAATCTCAACTAAAAAGGCACGAGTATCCTTAACTTCGCAGACCGACTGAGGTGGCCCAGTAACTATCAAGGCTTGGAGTGTCTACGAGTGGATACATCAAATATCATTATATTACTTTAGACACTCGGGGCTTCCAAGGGCATTCAGTGTCTTTTCTCCTACAAACATTCCTATCAGGAGACATATATATAACAAAGACCTTGAAAATTAAACCATGATCAAGAAACTTAATCAAAACATAAAAGAGGAAAAAAAAAGCCCGTAAAACGCCTAGATATGCTTTCCCGAAACACCCAAACGAGCCTGATACACATATTGCAATTCCGTGATTTTGTCAGGAAGGCTGACAAACGTACTACCACCAATCATTTCTTCTCCAGATAACTTTCACGCTCTAGCACCTCCGGCGCAAACTTAACCAGAAACACTGTTCTACCGGGCCACATCTCCGCATCCTCGGCCCGGCCTACACTATGCGCGCCGACTTTTGCGGGGAAATCCGCACCGTCACAGATACCTTCGACGATGCCAGCGACGAAAGCAGCACAATTCAACTGAGACATTTCGCGCGGCACGCTGATGAACATGTTAACAAGCGGCTCGTTGTCAAAGATCATGTACTCGTCGGGCGTGGCGGGGTTTGCGCTCTTTTCGAGCCGGTCGGCTTGTCGCCCAAAAAGGTGTTGCCAGACGGTCTGCTTGATGAAGGCTAGGAGCGCGATGATTGTGAGTGGCCGGATTTGTGTGCGTGCTGGTTCGCGGAAGAGGAGAAGGTCGAGGAGCTTGAGGCCGACGGAGTGACCTTGTACGTTGAGTCTAGAGGAGGATATATCGAGTTAGTCGCTGTGAATGGCGAGGAATTGTGCATGTATGTACCGTTGTTCTAAGTCTTGAATGCCACGCACGCGGCGCTGCGCATAGCCGACCATTTCAGAAAATAGGTAGGCGAAGCTAGTTTGACTGAGTTCATTTGTGCGCGCGCGGTTGAGTGGCCGGTTGTATATAGTCTTGCCGTTGTTCGGGTACTTGAGTCCGGGCTGCTCCTTGACAGGACCCTTACTTGGCTGGAGATTTGACATGATGGTATATACTGTGGTTAATTGTCGAGGTAGGTTCGTAGAGAAACGTGCGTATCATAAAGTTGTAAGATAAAGTCGGGTCGCTAGTTTGGTATACAATATTTGATACAATAACGTTAGTTGATACAGGTTTGGAAAGCTTTCTAGAGCTCTATCGGCAAGGCTACCCCACTATAAACTGAAGTAATAGAGATCGCCAAACCCTAACAGCCTCACATTATCATAGTAGTGCTCAATTTTTTTTTTTCGTCAGTCAATGAAGGTAATTGTTCTATCGTGATTCTAAGGAAATTTGCGACAATTATATAGTAGAGATTATGAAAAGAGGTTGATTGATAAACCAAAAGAAAAGAAAAAGGAGTCACAAGTGTAAATGATATATGCTGGAGTTGCTTGTGAAGAAATTGATGAGAGAACAAAAAAAACATGCAGAAACAGGTAACCCTAACCCAGGGGCTCACTCGGCAAACCGCACCCGCCGGTCGGCAGACGAGCAGGAAGCGAGTGAGACCTCATCCTATGCTGAAGTAGGCTCATCACCTGCTTCAGCATCAGTCACAACCACAGCCGGTGCTGTTGCCGCTGTCGCAGCCTTATCAGATTTATCAGCCGAGCCACCGACAGGAACCTGCGCCGGTAACGAAGCCACTAGGCCCTTGTCAGCGCCGCCAAAGAGGTAGTTCTCGTGCTCGCCAATATGCTTGCCACCAGCAACCCAGAGATTCCGACGCGTGGTGCGGTGCTCTTGTGTGAGCTTCCAAAGGGCGGGCCAGTAGGTTGCGTGGTCGTACTCGAAGTTGAGTTTACCGCCATCAAACTCGGTCCAGAGCTGCGTGGCGGGGACGTATTGGTTCATGGCCTCGTTGAACTTTAGCTTTACAACAGTGCGCGGGTCGATAAAGGGCGTGATGAGCTTGAAGAAACCCCAGATCACCCATGGCACTTGATAAGTGTCTTTGTGTTAGTAATGGTGCACGATATATGCAGATATGCAGATTTACATAATGAAGACTTACCGTTGATGATGAGAGCCCGGCCAAGGCGCTCTGGATAATGAAGCTGTAGGATATTCAAGCATTCTTTGGCCATGCTCAATGATGGTCCGCTGCTCTTTTGTCCCTTAGCTGGCTTGAAGTTGATTAGTAATGCCAACGTCTCCTGACCTGGCGGCAGAAGATCCAGCACCCGCTCGACCATAAAGGCCAGATGTTCGACCTGACGATGCGTAGGCTGTGTGTTCTGGCGGCCGGGCGAGAGATACAAGCATGGGCGACCCTCGTTATCAAAGCCAGTAATGGCCTGCTTTCCCGTCTCGTTTTCGGGCGAGATATGTTCGGGCGTAAGACCATCTAAGCCGAAATCACGACGCCACGTCAAGGTGGCAAGCACGCGCTTTTCGGCCTCCTTCTCGTGCCACTTGGTGGCGCGAAGATAGCGCTCGAGACACTCGCGCGTCAGCCATAGACGCTCGTCATCGGTCAGCGGGCCGGCATTTCCCTTATCCGAGGGAACTTCGGTCCAGCTGCGGGCGCGGGCGAGCAGCCATTCGTACTTGACTTGCTCTTCGGCGCTAAGCGGCTCGCGCGGCGCCGGGATGCAACCGGGGGCCGGCGCGGCCAGGGGAGTCTTGATAATTTCGGCCATAGCAGGCTGCGCTAAAAAAAAAAAAGGAAAAAAAGGAAAAAAAGGAATAAAAAAAAAGGAAGAGAAAGGGGCAAAGGAGAAGAATGGGACGGTGGGTTTGACTGGCAGATTGGAGAAGGCAGATAAATGAAGAAGGGAAGGAAGAAGAAAGAAGAGGGAGAAAGAAGGAGAAGGAAACGGAGTTTGGTGCACCAGGCGAAGGAAGTGCAGAAGAGCGGCGATTAGAGAGGTTCGGAAGCTTATAGTTTTGGCTCTATGATGATGACGAAAAAGGGTCGTTGTGTCTTGTCACAGCAGCCCACAGAGTTAGTAGCTGTGGATCAGAGGGGGGGGGGCTCTAGAAATGTACCAGAACATAATAGTTGATGCTATGCAGGTGCAATCCCCTTCTTTTGTTCTCCGATACTCTATAGCCCCATAAGAACCCCAGTAGAAGGATACAGAGTGTATCTCTTTATTTTTGAAAAGGGGAAACGCACAGAAGACGTGACCCCTGGCTGATCATGACATAGCTTGGCAGAGATTTTGAGATTCCGCTCTGGGAACGATATGAAAGATGGCTGGCTGTAAACTAGTAAAACCAGTGGATAATGGCTGGCCGGCCAGCTGTTGCGACAGAATATAAGTTAAGCTAAGCTTATGAGTTGTTATTTTCGTTCCCTTTTCAACACTGTACATAGAAGAAATATCGCTTAAAATCTTGGGCCTTCTTTCTTATACGAAAAGAAGAAAGGCTTGCACAAATTATCTCATCGCAACCTTTGCACCTATGTTATGAATTATAAAGATGTTGACTTGTCGAACTCTCTTCGCTATCGGATGTCTAGATGAACATCTGAACAAGTCAATCTCCTAGTTCGCGCAAGTAGTAAAAGCATGCTAATGGCTAGATGGATATAGTAAATGAAAACCTAAAGGCCTTCCAAGAATTAGATTAAGTTACGGCTGCCTCCGTTCACATCTTATACTGCTAAAGCTCTAGAGCATCAGCTGTATTGTAGGGGAGCATATTTCAGAAGCCTCTGTAGCGCCTAGTTAGTAGGAAATAGGGATATTATGAATAAGCTTATTCAGTTTCTAGAACTATGAAGATATATGCTTATATTTTTACGCTGTAGTTAGAGCTATAATTCTAGAAATATCAGTCCCATTAATCAGTACTGGTTCACTATTGTATGTTTTCTTTTGGCTTGTATTGCTAATGTCTCAAGAACACATGATAGAACACTAACTGCATATTAGATATGATAGGCTTAAATTATATTCGACTCAAAGTTATCTAACTCTGCAGGTTGGTAATAGTTTCATCCATGCATTGAGACATTCAATATATTTGCAAACATGATGGCTCGTTGCTAATGTTATTTCTATGCTGGTTGGCACACATTTCTTGTAACAATCTCTGCGAATTAAGCTTGCCTGATGTGCATATCCTTTGTTGTCGTGATCTGCTGCTGTGTTCTCTGGCGTGTCTTTTTGCCCGGCCACATAGTAGTGTTACATAGTAGTCTTTAGATACATCATATATCAGTGTCATGAATGTTCAATCTTTTATTCCGTAGATGGGAACATCAAGATGTAGTACTACAGATGGATCAACACTAAAATACGTAAATGATGAGTGCTACTTATAGCTTCAGCCACAACAAGCTAAAGTGGTGATCCGAAAAGTCACTTTGTAGTATAAATATCACACATTTCCTGTCCATGATAATACTTTGACTCCATAGTCCTACCCATCTTCAACTATTGTTAAGTATATATATACTCTAAAGTCGCAATGTTATTTTCACGTATGACGCTTTTTGCTACGCTGGCATATGCTTCTTCTTTACTTGATCGTAGGGATACCTGCGTCAACACTGACAAGGACAACAGTATTTGGCAAGACTACTTTTACTCAGTCACAGGCATTTACAATAACACGATACTAGTAGTACCTGTTACCATGGACTATGCCCGATCGCTGATTCCTGCCCGGTATGGCATTTTAAAGGATGCCTTGCGAGAAGCACTTCCCGATTTTCCTGAAGGGAAGTTCCCGATGGTCATACAGAGTACCTTGAACCATGATCTTCGCGGTCTGGGACTGTCCATCGCCAGCTTTGTCGTAAGTCTTCCTAGCAGCCTTCTTTTGTGATTGCCTACACTGAGACGAGCAGTTCCACTAACACAAATGTAACATATCGATTCGCTTGTTAGCAAACCAAGTTTGAGTTTCCATTCGTTGACCTCCTAGGTGACGGCTACTCTTCCTTCCGCTGGATTCCGGAGCAACTAATCAGTTCTGATGAGTTGATTGCCCAGGCTGGTGCTGCTGCATACGGAATTACTGTTGATAGCGGGAAATTTGTCCCATCATGCAATGCCTATGCACAGTCAGCGGAAGACCCATACACCACCTACTTAAATGGTACGGGCGTGGACCCCGATCGATACATGTACATGCAGATGCGCCGGAAAGACAGCATCTCGATTCCCATGTCGTTCTTCCAGAACATAACGAACCAGGCATTCTTTGGACCTCCTTCACCAATCCTATGTTGTAGCCAAGTACGTGCATTTAACACTAGCTTCTCCAAGGGCCAGTATGCTCCGCGGTTCGTCACGGGAGATGTACAGGCGGATTTTTCATTTATTCCTGGGAGATATGCAGTTACTGGCGCCGAAGGTGTACAGATCGCAACGCCTTTTATAGAGACGAACTATATGCCATGCTCTGTCTACAAGGGCCAAGTTGACACTAGTGATAAGGTTGTAGCTTAAGGCAGTAAGAAGGATGAAGCTAGTAACTGAGTAGGACTCGCCTAGCCATCTTCTGGAAACTGAATAAGATTATGATTATAAAACAAAAATGGGTACCAAGGTGCCTCTCCTTTCCCAGTGAGTAAAACCCCACAATATTCTAAACAGACTTCCCTTTGATTACGCCGATTTTAAGCCCACGTGACCTGACTCTGTATCACGCGATACTTCACGTGACTGCGACAAAAACCTGACGTCAAAAAGTACACGATACAAAAACATGTGCCATAACCATGAATCGA
>LXGT01000557.1:0-10667 GCA_001640655.1 Endoconidiophora laricicola
GGGGGGGGGAGGGGGGGTTCTTGGACGCTTTGTTTCTAAGCTTTTGGGATTACTCGTGTATGCAGCAAATTCTCGACTCAACTTCACGCTTACACGGCCTTTGCTTACTGCTATCCCTTTTTTTCTCTTTTTTGGGGAGGAGGGGGGGTTATCTTTCTATCCCCTCTGAAAGACTTTCTTTCTTTCTTCCTTTTTGTTTTCTAAGCGACTGTTGACAACCAACTTCTTTGTTTTTCTTCTATTTCTTTGCCAGTTCTATCATCTTATTACTTTTGTTTATTTGGCGCTATATAACGGGGCGCACATTATCACCTTTTTTTTTTTGGTCAGATCACTAAATGACCGTTTATTCTTCTTCATTTTTTATCTGTTTATGCCGCGCTCTAAATTCAACTAACTCCTTTAGCACTTGAAATCTAAGCTTATGTTGAATTAGAGGCGCCATAAACAAGGTGTTTTAAGGTTGCTTACGGGGGGGACTTTGGGCTATTCTTGATATGTATCTGGTGTCATCTGCTTATGACTACAATTGTTTTCTGTCATTTCGATTTCGGTCGACGGGTCTAGATTAGGTTAGGTTTTACTGGCGTTTCTACGGTTGGGATATCACAGGTCTCAGGTTATTTTATTACTCCAATCACGCTATCACAATACTGTCTGTCTCTTATTAGGGAGCACATATTGTGTCTTCAATGTTAAATGTCTCTTACTTATTGAACCATACTTCAAAGCATCTGAACATTGAAAATCTCAAAATTGAAACAAAAGGTACGATATTGATAACAATGTCATCATGTTAAGCGGAATACTCGGAATGGGCCGCTTATTTAGCATGCCGCCGCCACAGCCTCTGGGCCTTCTGGAAGCTTGCTGCCGGCGATGTTGCACTGGCGGAATAGGCGGACCTCGTCCTCTGCAAACGCGCCGACAACTGAGTGAATAAGACCCCGGTTGTGGAAGATAACAAAGTCACCCTCTTCCCAGTCGTGTGCGTAGACGTTCTGCGCTGAGATGCCAGGTCTCTGCAGCTTGTAGACAATCTCGCGGACAGTCTCCAGGTCATCAATGACCGAGCCGTCCTTCAGGTGCAACTTGAAAATAGCCGAAGGGTGCACCTGGAAGGCAAATTTTCCGGTTACGGGGTTCTTCCACAACATGGGCAGGACTTGAATCTTATCCGCCTCAACAGGAGGCAAATCTTCCCAGGGGATCTCCTTGTTTTCGGAGACCATGCCGAGGCCGGTCGAGCGGCTCTTGGCCCCCGACATCCAAACATAGGGATGCGCCGCATACTCGACCTTGGTGGTACGCACGAACTCCTGGTCCTCGGGGTTCATCGCCTCGTACGAGGCATAGCCAGACACAAACGCCGTAGTGCCCAGCGGCACCTCCATCTCCTCGCCGGTACCGTCGTCATAGCGGCAGATCTGGCGGCGGCCACCAGGGACCTTGACAGCCGCCAAGGTTGTAGCCACAGGGGGCGCTAGGCCATACAGCGCGGCATCGATGTGCCAGCGGTAAAATCGCGTGAATTTCAGATCATCGGCATCGGGGATGGCGGTTTTGTGAAATGTGCGGTGGTGCGGGTGACGCAACTGGATATTCTGCAGACCCTCATACTCGGACACAAAGCCGTTACCAATCACCTGCACCTGTGGTTGATGGGGGACCGTCTTGAGGTCGGGGTGCAGGACGGAGCGCTTAGCATCAATGGTCTTGCCGTGACCGTAGGACGGCGCGGCTTCAGGATCGAAGCGCTGCGTCAGCTCATATTGGGCCTTTGGCGTCACGTGGCCATGGTTTTTAAAGACTAGGACTTGGTGCGTAAAGAGGGCATTACGGATCACGGCAAAGTCGTCATCTATAGAATGGCGTTAGTCATTCGAATAAGTCAAGGCGACGAGATACTCGACGTACTTCTTACCAAAGGAGGTTACCGATTTCACGGGTAGATCTCCCAGAATATTCCACACATAGACATGTTATAAGCATTCACATAGACATATGGTGGCCAGTTGCTTGTCTTACCGGAGATATTGTTGACGTCAGCTCCAGAAACCACAGCGCCAAAGTCGATCTTGGACTCGGACCACTCGGGCTTGATCGGAGTGATGGTGATTGAAGACATATCAAATCAATAATGGTGTAGAAGAGGAAAAAAGTATTTGTACAAGGCATACACTTCTCTGGTAGAAGATAAAGGCTGCTGAGCAAATTCTGACGAGGAATAGACACCAAGAACAACCAAGGAAAGGCTGGGCACAGTGATACTTAAAATACTCTGCCCGCTTTCATGTAGCCACTATAGCAATCTTAGCCTTTGCCGGTATCCCCATAGCAGCGATACTTATCTTGAAGCATCGACTTCTTGCGGTCAGAATCCCGCGCACTTCTTTGAAGGCGATAACCTGCAAGCCCCCCCCCCCCCCCCCCCNCCCCCCATAAACGCCCGTTTGACTACTATAGTCGGTCTAGCAAAGTGGAGACAGTCCAGGCCCGTAGAGCCAATAATAATAGCGCATAGGCACAGGTCAACGAAGTCCGTCGGTGTCCGGCCCCACTATGTGGCAACTTTGCAGGTAAAACCTGTAATCACAACGAATCCACATGTGAAACTATCAACGCTGTAGAACACTAGCTGCGTTAGAGACACTGGAGACCGTCGGGTTAAACGACTAGCAGTTAGTGGAGCTTGCTCTTCTATGTGCATAAAAAAAAAAAAGAGCTGGTGCTGATTTCTTAAAGCTATGCATAGTTCGGCCGGCTGCGAAACTTACTACGTTCTCATACAAGCGCAGGCGGAAGTTAGCGGTTGATCTTTCTTTTTTCTTTTTATACTCGAAAATTTTCCCTGTCATTCTCAGTGACAACGATAACAATCAACTGCCTAATGCAGACCTTAAATCGCGCAGACGCAAGTCTATATATTACATTATCATCATCGGTGAAAATTGTGTGATATGTAGTAATATTGGGCATTTATTGAATCGTGATATCGTGCTAGTCTCCTTATGGCCGCGAGCCCTTCTCAGACCATTCCTTGACGTCTTTGCGCGCCTCATGCGCCGTCCGGAACATCTTTCTCTCCCACTCATCCAAACCCCTAAGAAAATCCTCGCCCATAGGGCCAGTATTACCTACTGCAGAATTGCCGTCCTCGCCAGTACGCCGCGCCAATACGGCGATCTCCGCTGCCCGTACAATCCATGCGTAGCGCACGATAGTAGCAAGCGGCACATCGTCGAACAGATCAAGCATACGCTCAGCCAAGTTGTAAAAGTACGCCGAGCGTTCGCGGATAGGAACCGCGCGAGGGTCAGCTTTAAGTGCCTGGACAACCTCGTTGTTAAGCGCTTCGGGTATCGTCATTGTCACAGCAGCTTCCCCCGTGGTTAGGGTTGATGTGGCTAGCATTTGCGCAAGCCATAGTGGAAGCATCAGCTGAGTGCCGACTTTTAGGGGCTGCGCTGGATTGTTGTCGAGATATCCAAGCTCCGAGGATTCGATGTTAAAGGTACAGGGTACTTTCTATAGTAACGTTAGTGTGTGTATGTCTAAAGCCCTGAAAGGGCGAAAGGGGTAGAATGTCATTGGACGAACCTCGGCCTCTGTCAAGATCATATCTACATCATAGTATGACATGGTGGGCAGGTCTGATGTAAGACAAGGAGTCTTGACAGGTCGATCTAGATGCTGATGGAAGCTTTTGCAGAAACTACGCTGCTTTCTAGTAGATGCTTAACGCGTTCCCTGTCTGGAAGATCGTTGTTCTAGACTTCAACCCTAACCCTTGCCAGTATATACCCCACTTTAGTGGGGCATATCCTACCTATCTTTCTACATAAGTACTTGCAGCTTTATTATATTATATATAATGTCTTTTTGTGGATATCGGTACAACTTCATGTTTTAGTCATTTGGACGGCCTCGTAGCTATGATATTCTTTTGCATGATATCATAATAGACTCAAAATTGCCGCCGACATAATATACCACCGAGCTCGGGTATAAGCCGGACATTTAAGGTGTCCGTATGGCCACGTTCGGGGTTAAATGTGTCAATCCACTATTAGCAGAACTGCAATAGGCTGGCTATGGTTGGCCTTATGAGCGAGCCTCCTCGGGCATTCAATTATTACATTACAGAGTAAAGAAGAAAAATAACAATGGAAAGTCCGATTACTGAGCTTTCTTTTGGGAGTATGACTGAGCTAGTGTAATGAAGCGATATATTGTAGATAGATACAATAGGTGTATGCTCCTAAGTAAACTTGAATTACAATCAATACTATCAAGTATATACAGTTAAACAAAACCATTGGTCAAGAGATGAGGTTTTATTAGAAATTTAGCCGAGAAATGGCAATTGAAAGCAATTTGGTTGTGACTTGGGGAGCTTTTATCATAGCTTGCCTTCCCGCCTTGACTCCGGCCTGCACCAAATCGGCTATGACTATATTTATTCAGCACGGCAGAAAACAGCTTCCCTTGTCTCGCTTCCCAAGATTTTCTTCTAGTTTTTGCTGCATTTCTCCCCACCTTTATCCAAACACAAACACAAGTATAGCTTCAGCCTTTCATCATAAAAGTTTTGCTCAAACCAACTTTTCTCCAGCTTTCATTCATCGCCAAACTTTCTTCATCATTATTTCATAATCACTCACAATTGCTCACAATGTCAGCTACTCTGTTCCGCTCGTCGGCTCTGCGCGCTGCTACCCGCACGTCCATGTCCAGTGCCGCAGTGGCCCGGCCTCTAGCTACTACCCAGGTCCGCGGCAAGGCGACACTGCCCGACCTGTCCTGTAAGTACAATCTCCTTTCTATCTCTATCCAGGCTATGGATCGTCGTGCTAATAGTAGCGTTTCATCGCCATGTATAGACGACTATAATGCTCTGGAGCCCTACATCTCGACCGAAATTATGAAGCTGCATCACTCCAAGCACCATCAGACCTACGTTAACGGCCTGAACTCAGCTCTCGAGGCTGTCGGCGCTGCCGAGGCTTCTGGTGACTACACCAAGGCCGCGTCTCAGGCTCCTGCTATCAACTTCCACGGTGGTGGTCATCTGAATCACTCACTGTTCTGGGAGAATCTGGCGCCTGCTAGCCGTGACGGTGGCGGTGATCCTAGCGGAGTGCTCAAGGCCGCTATTGACGAGGACTTTGGTTCCGTCGATGCTTTCCGCAAGCAGACCAACGCCGCTCTGGCGGGTATTCAGGGCTCCGGTTGGGCTTGGCTCGTTCGGGATAAGCAGACGGGCACTCTGTCAATTGCAACCCGCGCTAACCAGGACCCTATCACGGGTAACCTGCAGCCTCTGTTGGGCATCGATGCTTGGGAGCACGCTTACTACCTGCAGTACCAGAACCGTAAGGTTGAGTACTTTGATGCTATCTGGAACGTCATTAACTGGAAGACTGTTGAGAAGCGCTTTGAGGCTTAAGAAACAGGTATACAAAACGTAACGACAAATAACATGTAATGAACGAATAACTATCAACTATAACGTAATATTATACAAGAAAGAGCAACCCCAGAAATCATTACTGCTTCGCGTTCCATGAGTAATAGATATATTCCTCTGTTGATTCTAGGATCTCCGTGTACAAGATCGAGGAAGCTTGTTCTCGTGCTCCGTGTAAGGTTTACCGGCGGCTTCCCGAGCCATATCGTTGACCCACTGTTCATTTCCCTGGAGCCCGGTGTTCACTCCATTCTTAGCCCAAGTGGCAGCAAGATAATACCAGCTTAGGGCGTTGCCAACAGTGCCTACCTCGTCACTAACACCCGTACGAGCCGCATTACTCATGCGCTTCCACAGCTCCTCGTCCTTGAACATGTGCATGAGATGGCGCGCGACGCTCTTAACATCACCATAGGTAATGAGGAAGCCGTTTTCCTTGTCTTTGACTTGCAGCGGAATCCCGCCTGACTTGGTCGTGATCACTGGCCGGCCAGCATGTAGCGCTTCGCTAACTTTAACCTCGAAACCCTCGCGAGATGACAGCTGTAGCACGACGTGGGCATTAGCAATCAAGGTATTCAGCAGCTGATCATTTGGATCCAGCCGCATGACGCTGATGTCTGATGCGATGTCCGAGTACGAAGTTTCGATTAGGTTTAGCGTGATATCATAAATGATGCTACTGTCGGGATCGTCGACGGAACCGTTTCCGCAGACGACAAGCTGGGGGATGTCTTGTAGGTTTTCTTCTGCGCAGCGCTTGCGGAATTCGGCGTAGCTATGTACGACAAAGTCGATGCCTTTGGCGGGGTCGAAGCGCGCGACTTGGATGATGTACTTGCGTGCTGGATAGGCAAGCTCGACCATTCCATGGCTGTGGCATGCGCTGTTGTACAGATGGCCGTAGTAACTTGAGTCCCACGAACTTAGTGGTTTGTTTAAGCCGTCAAGCCTATGTAGTTAGTTAGTATTCAAGGGTAGGAACTTCGATAAGTTTGATGGATTATGTACCAATCAGTTGTAGCGGGAAGATACACGACCTTGTCCTTGGGAATATTGTTTGGAACAAACTCGGGGATTGGATGGCTGATGAACATATCAGCATGTTTGATGTTGCTCCACAGGAAATCCCAGGCCTCGGCTTGTGGTGATCCGGTCTTTTCGACCAAGTCACTGCGGATCTGGATGTGCGAGCGATACAGAACCGGGCGGTTGGGTGTCCGACTCTTGATTAGTGGAATCAGGCCCGGCATTTGAGGATCGTCGATCTACTATATATTAGTATTATGATATATATATGTGTTGGAGATTCTTTTTTTTTTGTGGGAGCTACTGACTATGATGACATCAGCACCGCCATCTTCCGGGGCGCATAGTGGACCATCTTCTGAAAACCAATATCTGTTGGCGTTCTCGGTAATCCATTCAATGATATGATTCTGCTCAGCCTTGGAAATACGCTGGTCTGGGTGACTAACGCCCTGTAATATATTGTGCATGTTCTTTGTGATGCGGAACACACCTGGTCTAGGCTTCGGGACTGAGAGATGATCAGTTTTGGTAAGCCTCTGGTCGTAACAAAAGTAAGGGGACAATGTTTTGAGTTTGCACTTACCATACCAAGTCAGGTTGACACCAATGACACGGGAAAATCTGACCAGGGCGTGACGCATCAGGGCAACACCACCGCCTTGAGGAGTGCTACTAAAGAAGGCAACCTTTGTATTGTTACTCTTTAGCTGCTTGGCAAAGGTCATCATGGCGTCCCAGGTAGGCAGTCCACATGTATCCTTGAAGTTCTGCGTAGTAGCCAAGATAGCTCTGAAATCACAGTCTGACTGGACAATGCCTCTGAAGCCGACCTGAAGCAGGGGAACCAGGGAAGGACCAAAGTGCCTACAGGAGATCATTAGTACTATATTGGTATTTGAAATTTAGATCAAGTTATCTCACATCAAGCACTTGCGTGCCATGGAGTCAGCCTGTTCTTCAACACGCTTGACGTCCCAAAACTTCTTCCGGCCCGAGTCGTCATCGGTACGCATAGTGATGGGGACTATATCGAGCTCAAGCCAGAGTCTGGAGCACAGATTAGGGCTCATGTACTTCAAAGTCACGGGCAATCCAGCGCCAATGAACTTGATGAAGTTATCGTGTTCATAGCGAGTCACTTCATCGATGATATGCTGCGCAAGCACATCCTCTCCAGAAGTACGGGCGTCATCAAGGTCAATATGCTTCAGAGAGAAGTCTATAAGATAAGTAGTGTCATGCACGGCTAGAGCTACAGCAGCAGTATGGTCGTCGGAGAAGACTGCCGATATGCCTAGATATAGTGTCTAATGTTGAAGTTTAGCAATGATATTGGGCATGGGATGGTTCAAATCAACGTACGGTTAGAGGAATGCCAAAGCTCTTTTTCTCTTCAACTAGGACACTGAGCCGCTTTTTGCGGTGACTTGAAGCTCCAGTCATGAACTTGCGGGTAGACGACTGTTCGGAAGTAGAAGAATTCATGATAGTCGAGTAACAGAATCAACGGAATGTATGTCTGAATAGGATTGAAAAATTCTCAACAGCATCGGATGTGTTAGAAACCTGTATGTATTTATGTCTTTATCTCCAAAAGCGGGCGATAGCCTTTAGCCACTACACCGACTAGCTTGTGGTTCACACCATGTATGTTGTGTTATATCTGCGTGGGTAGAAGATACACAAGACAAGGCCTGCCATCTTAGTGGTGTGATAAAATGATACTACAATTAATTTGCTGACGGCTATGCTTACACGAGATGTTACCATAAGTCCTCGTGACTGCTAGAGGTCCATATCCATGGCATGACTCCCATATCGAGCAGATATATATCGTATGGCATATCTATTGATCAGGTAGCAAGCTTTCGGATGGGAGAGCTTTACTCGCCACTTTCAGCCTCGCGTGGCGAAATAAGAGCTTAACCCCAACAATACTGCAGAGAATCAAACCTTTTTTAGTACAACATTCAGTTTCGTATATGTGCAATCTCTCTGAAGCTCTAGAGGCTATGCCCATAGAGCAATCGAGATGCCCCCGCAGAAGCAAGATCTTAGCACTGACACCTACCTCTAGACGCTACGAAGAAAAAGAAACAGAGGACAACCGATACACGAAGAATCGGCATGGGCTAATCTATCAGAAATTCCGGACATGCTCAGGTGGCTATACGGACAACCGAGGCTTTACGGCAGTCTACAATGGAGAAGAGCTACTAATCTGCAACAAGATGATTACCAGCAAGTGGACTGAGGTAACGGAGGCCGAAACTATTGGAGCCTTGCTATGATAGAAGCCGGTCTAGAATGCATCCCCCCCCCCCCCCNCCCCCCCTTTCTTTATATATATATTTTTTCTTAATTTTTCATAGCAACATCCGTATGAAAGAATCGTAGAAGATAGTAGGCCTGATTCTGGGTTTATTGTCCGCCAGAGAAGACTATGTACGCGAAGTATCACAGACAGATAAAGTACGAATCAGCCTCAATTAGATGTCCAAAAGTGTAGCGAAGAAAAGATATCAAAACATCCCTGCTGCAGCCCACACCTACAAAAACAGCTCCGGCCTAGATTCGTCCGGCTAATAGCGACAAAAAAGTGTCTTCTTATTACAGAAACTGAATGAGATCATTGATAAAAAACAGCGAGAAAGGCTTCATATACCTCGCCAAGAGACTCTCCTATCACTAAGAATCACCGGTCGGCTGGAAATACAGCAATTAGTTGCCCACCCTGCGGTATCCGACATTCGCTTTGGTTTTTGCTTATTAGATTCTAGTCATATTCAATAATATAGCAATCACATGAAGCCCGTAATCCCAGGTTTAGAAAAATCTACACTGCATATGTGCTAAAATTGGTTTCCTCGGATAGCGGATCCCTGTAGAAAGGCTTTGATGCAAAGACAATAATATAACACAAACTCTCTGTTAGAGATGCCGCTGGCAAACGTATCTATCGTGTTATCCCGAATAAAAGGAACCTTCAAAGTAGCGCGTACGAGGTTGGAAGCTATAAGGGCTGATATATGTTGAATGTAGACAGTGCGGAACATATAGTAGAATACAAGATGAAAAATACCGTGTCTAACCCTAATAAATATATAAACCTAGCCCAAGCCAACTGAGATACCGGACAGAGTTTGGTCTGAGCGGTATTTCGGGAGTTGCGATGAATGACCAAGAACAATTACTAAAGTAATACTACTTCTAGTAGCGATAGTACATATATTTTGTCAGAAACGCATTGTAAGCTATGTGATCAACGTACCAATGCAACTATAGGTTGCGCAAGTATGCTGGTTTTAAAATTCAGTCATGAACGATGACATCCAATGGCGACATATAATTTTCCTCTTTTTTGGGGGGGAATTAGTAATTTTATTTTGTCGTTCTTTGGATGATTAGGGCTTGGCAAGTCTATTATTCTATAACTGCTTATAAAATCTATATGTTGAACAAATAATAGCCTCCTCGCCCAAGGTCGTTAAACATGTAACCCCACAGAAGCGACGTCGATCTAGCGGATTTGAACCGCCTGAAAAAGTAAGTGAGTCGAACGTGAGTCGAACATTAGATTCACACACAAACCTACATCTAACAGTGCGTCTCTGGGTGGATCTTAGTGGATTAGCTTAGGGCCTCCAGTGCTCTAACCGGCTGTAGTCAAGACAAACAGTACATAACAGCCAAGCAAGTTTGTTATCGATAGGCCTTTACTACATCGCACATAGAAGTGTGCTATGTGACTCAAAGTAGACAAATTGGCCATTGATAGGTATCGGTAGAACAGTTTAAATAGAAGGCTGAGGGCGGGCCAGTACGTGCCGCTGGTTGACTAACTCAAAAAATATCTTGAAATCATCACATCAGAAAACTCTTCGTCAAGCATATTCGCCTTGGCATCACTAGACACATCTGAAGATTTTCGAATCGAGCCATTACGTCTATAATTATTCGGAACCCGTCTCACGCAAATGTCTTCCAACACTAAGCCTGGCGAAAATATGCTCTGGGGTGGCCGTTTTACTGGTCAGTGCTTCTTCTTCTTTTTGTCTTCTCCATCATCGTGCTCAGCCCAGCAACCGAATACCTCACGCCAACATAGTGTTTTATGCCGGCGGCAACACGAGTAACTTGTTAAGTTCCACAGTGTAGTCAAGGG
>LXGT01000558.1:0-10677 GCA_001640655.1 Endoconidiophora laricicola
ACACTACTGGCCTCCTGCTCCCAGGGTTCTGTTCACTGGGCCAGATAAGGCGCCTTGTCAACATCTCTCGAATGTACTTAGTCTTCTTAGATCTCAGACTGCCTAATGTGGACCTTGATCTGCGCAGTGGTAGTATATAAACAATTTAATCATCAATCTACTTACATCAAGAGTTTTACGTCTCGTGATATCGGGAAACAAAAACTTGAACGTGGTTTAACTGCCTCTGGCACTAAAGCTTTAAAATATTAAGAGTCACAATTGTGCGACAATACTACATCCCATAAATATATATTTCTTCAGGCAAGCACAGTGGCAAAGACTGTCGATAGGTTACACAGAAATGTAGACATCTCAAGATCGCCCCGAAGATATTTAAAGAAAGGTTATTATTACTTCAATGTTACATATCAGTGTGTATTGTGTAAAATAACAAACCAAACAAATGAGAATACATTACAAAGAGAGACAACATGATCAAAACGCCGAATTAGAGACATACATAGACAAACAATGGCGGGAAGATGAGATAGTCAACATAGTGCAAAAAGCAAGGTGATTGATGTAGGAGTACAGATGCATTAAATTTAGAGGGCTCAAAGACAGTTGCTATGAATAAACAAGAATGCCAGTCATGAGGGTTCCTTGCTATCAATGCTGTGAATATTTTCAACCGGTGAACGTCCAACCATCCAACCCGACCTATTTTAAACAAAACATAACTTAAACTTGGCTTGAGAGAATGTAAAGAATCGAAGATAAAACACAAAGAAAAGAGAAAAGAGCAGTTACATGGACGAAAAGAGACCATAGATAAACCAGGGTAGAACACCAATGTGATGTTATATCCATGTGACCCTTATGCCAAAACATGGAAAACGACCTCCTCAACAATATTTATGAGGGGACAAAGCAAATGAGAAAAATAAGAGCGCCGACAGACAGAAGGAAGAAAAAGGTATGTGGGAAAGTGGTGAATAACCAATAGTAACAAAAAGGGTATGGAGTGAGCACACATAAGAAAGAAGAAAATAACAGAAAAAAAGCGAAAAACAGTGCGTCGAGCAGGAGCTCTTTGAGCAAAGAGTATCTATAGAAATGCCGAGCTGGATTTTGAGAAGAAAAAAAATAGAAGAAGTCAGCGATAGACGATTGGTCGGATTCTTGAAGAAAAGGAAACAGAACGAGAAGAAAGGCAAGAAAAGCGCCATGCATGGCCGGTGAGGTAATGAAGAACATAAAACATGAAAAATGTACATGAAAAAAGGAAGGCTGTCATAAAGTCGGGAACCAGGAAAGTACACTCTGACAAAAGTGCAGCTTCTACACGTAAAAATAGTGTAAGGAGAAAATCTGGCGAAATGCACATCAGTGTCTCAAAAATCGTCCGTGGAGTTCAAGGCGATTCCAGAGTCGTCGTCGCAAGTGTGAGGCTCATGATGGGGAATACCCATATTGACCTCATAGCGTGGTGGCTCATCTTGGGTAGATGCTTCGACCATGTGGAAACGGCGGCCATAACTATGGACGGGAGATTGCATGACAGCTTCTTTCTAAGGAGCGTGCACTGAGACTGCAGCGGGCGGTCTCGAGAAGACAGGCGTTTCGGCTTCGTATGGGCGGCGCTCCTCCTCTAAAGTGGCAATAGCACTAGGAGCAAAGGGGCGGCGCGGAATTGGAGCAGCGGTCACCAAATTTCCAGAAGCGGAATTGGCAAGCATAGGGCGGCTCGGGCTACTGTTATGAGACATATGTGCAACACGCTGAGCGTCAGACAAGGCCGTGGGCGTAGTTGATTGAAATCGCGGTGTTCTGCTCTCACCGGAGAACATGGGAGGCAGGGTATTATACGGGCTGTGCTGAGTAGCAGCATGGTTGGACTCGTTGGTAGGCGATCCAAAGTTGTGACCAGTCGGTTGAATTATTGGCCTTTGTCTCGGCACAGAAAGACGACATTCGTGCTGCATCTGACCATGAAGCTGGGAGATGTCGCTTTGCGAACGTCCATGGGGTGTTACACCGTAATGGAATGATGGTTCGGGGGCAGCCATTGGGGCACGCATTGCTGGCAGGTAACGGCTAACATTGTGAGCAGAAACATCGGACACACGCTGACGCTTTTCGGGGGCACGCATGTGCGAGTCTTGCTCCTGGTTATGGTAGTACTCGGGACCACCACGAGAAGGAGGCATACCCTCAATAGAAGGACCACTAGCGAAGCTCATGGACTGAGTGCGGCGATGAGGGGCAGCCATGGCAGAAGGGGTAGAGATCGACTTGCGCTTTGTGCCAGCAGGGCCGTCATAGCTGATGGAGGGTAATATCTCGATGTCGGGAAATTGACTGATCTTGCCATTCTCCATGTCTTGTTGCAGACGGTTGATGATATCGAGGATCTGCTCCGAGTTGAATTTGTTGCCACAATGGCTGATCAGCCAATGAGGAACTTCAGTACCCTTGGGGTTGCCATCGGCAGACTGGTCTTCCATTTCATCGTCACTGCTAGGGATC
The DNA here is from genome assembly GCA_001640655.1 of Endoconidiophora laricicola. NCBI lineage: Eukaryota > Fungi > Ascomycota > Sordariomycetes > Microascales > Ceratocystidaceae > Endoconidiophora > Endoconidiophora laricicola. The sequence goes on from LXGT01000558.1 coordinate 2,512, forward strand.
GATGAGTTGCCCTTACGGCCAGCAGCCTTTTCCAGCCGCTTAGCCTCACGCTTTCTGATACAAAGAGACCAATGAGTCAACTCGCCGGGGCGGTTGGAATTTGTGTTGTCATCTGACCACTTCTGCACACGCTGGATTTGGGTCTGTACCAGCACGATCTGTAGCTTGCTGTAGTCACCAGCACTGCGGTAACGGCTGCGCTGGTAATGCTTGCGGCAGAAGTGAACCCAGACAGAGTCGGGAACCAGACGAGTGCAGAGCTTGTTGCGGCCAAATATATGGGAGATAGCCTTCCGAAGCGTAGAACCGGTCTTGCAATCGTCGACATACATGCATCTAGCCTTAGTTTCATACATGGAGTCGAGAGCGGAGCTTGGGTAGAACTCCAGCGAGGACAGGCCGGTGAATTCACTAGTCGGGGGGCAATTGCTAGTAATGCGGGAAGCACTGCTAACTGGGGTGATCGGAGGTGGGCCAAGATGCTGGGGGTGGTGAGAAGTGTGCGTGGGGGGGCCAGCAGTAATCAGATCCTTGGGAATATCAGGAGCCGAAGTGGAACGCTTGTGAGCATGTCCAAAGTGAGGATGTTGCTCATGAAGGCGTTGGCTCTGGCTGTACTTGTGAGCAGGCGTCTCCATTGAGGCCATTGGTGGGTAAATAGAGCCATGGCGCGAAGAGTCTATGTGGGCGCTGTGCACGGGAGTCTCGACATCAGAGGAGCTAATAACGGTCATGATTGTTAGTTTTTGTGTTTACTGTCAAAAGTGAGGACGATTTGTAGCATAAGTGGATGAGAGCTGGTTTAAAGAGTAAAATCCAAACTGCGCAGCAACCAAATCCAAGAAAGAAGACTCAAAGCCCAAGACAGGTGTTTAGCTATAATCCGAATCAAGATTCAAGTTTGAAAAGGTGTACAAGGCAGGCTGAAGACCATCTTTATAGAATCTAGCCCAGCAACTAGAATGTTCCCATTATGGTAGTAATAGCTGTGTGTGCGCTGACTAGTTCCTTAATGGTCTTGTGATTGCTCGATCTGAAGCAGCAAAGTGAATAGTTTTGGGATGAAAACAGCCCCTTCGGCTACAACAATCAGGTAACCCAGTGAACGCCATAGGAGCACATGTTTGCTTTATCCAATCATGTTGAATGCACGTGATGTGACGATGATAGCGGGGGAGAGTCATATTGGGGGATTTGAGAGACGACTTACGTTCTGCGGTTGTCGTGGAGATGAAGGGGGTAGCCGGCCGTGGGAAAGAGTGGCATCGACTCAGTACGGTACTGCGTAGGGCGATGTTGAATTTCAGAGACTCTAGGCAGAGTGTGAAGCTGATTATCGTTACGCAAGTGACTAGGAACAGGCTTTTCCAGGTGAAGTTGGTCCTCGGTCAATGAAGCAAGATGGCCCACAGTGCTAGCTGAAGACAGACGTGAGTGGCTGAATGCCGACGAGACTAATGAAGACATGCTGCTTCTGCTGTCGGACATGTGATGGCGCATCTTGCTAGCAGGATCATTCAAGGAAAACTCAAACTCACTGGTGAGTGTTAGCATTTACCGCTTAATGTTGTAGGGGGGGGGGGGGCTCGGATCTGGTGACTTTAAAAGCTTACCGAGGGGTCGCCAGCGACGAAGACGAGAGTCTGGAAGAGCTGTTCATGTGATGGCGATATAAGGTGTCGCTGCTGTTTGACATGGAGTAGCTGTGCTCATGTGGCATCTGTTCGTAGGAAGGGCCCCGGAAGAGTGATGGGCGTGATGATAGAGGCGCCACTTGGACTTCTTCTTTCCCTTCTGGAAGCAACGGCAGCGAGTAACCGCCGGCACTCCAGGGTTGTCTCCCACGGGCAGCAGCACGGACGGACATGGCACGGGATGGGACGGTTGCCGGTGGTAAAGAAGCAGGGCCAGAAAAAGCTGATGGAGCGATATTTGGCGCGGACTCTGAGTTGTGGCGAGATTTGGCTGTCTGGTCGGGCGATGGTGATTTACTGCCGTAATCAAGAGAGGGAGTCTGGTCGGGGGTTGCAACAGCAGAAGCATCTGCCGGCTTGTTTAACAAGTTGACGAGATCCATGGCAGCTCGTCGGCTTCTTCCACTGGAAGAAGACTGGATATGAAAGGTGGTGTGATAAATGTCTTGCTAGTGAAGAGAAAAAGGAAAAGAAAAGAAAAAGTCGAAGCCAGTCGTGGATATAGAATTGGGAGAGGTCTCGTGCTAGTGACGGGCAATAGAAAGATAGTTGCAGCAGTACAAGTAGTTGAAGGTTATATAACTGGCAATATCAAATCAAGATGAGCTCCCAGCGGCGTGGTCTAGCACATGAATCAAAGCAGCGGCGTGAGCTAGTCAGCAGTAGATAACGGGCTATAGCGTCACTCAACAGGGGCTGGATTGCGGGAGCAAGCAAGAAAGAGATGGAAAACAAAGAGGAAGAGAAGAGAGTGTCGACGTCCAGAGAGGTGGTTGTGGGTTGGTAAAAAAAAAAAAAATTTAAAACAAGTTCTCCGGTGTGCAGTAGTCACGGCTGGCGGGCAACAGGGACGCAAAAATTTAGCTGCTGCGGCGTGTTATTGGTGAAGTGTTTTTGAGGGCGGTGGTAGTGGTGGGTAGTGGTGGTCGTCGTAATTGTGTTGATTTTGGTGATGAGGATGGTGCTGTTGCTATGTTATTGAACAGGGTCGTCGAAACCAGACCGGCTGGGCGCTTTCAGATGAACAGAGAGCGGATAGAAGAAAATAAGGAAAAAAAAAAAACAGAAGATGGTGATGGTGTTGATGTGGTGGTGGGTAGACTTTTTAGCGGAGGAAGACACGGGATAATGACACGGCCAACGAGGAAATGCGACGACGGCAACAATGAGAAACGCTCTGGAGGACGAGACGTGGTGACGAAGACACTCGCAACGAAAAGAAATGAAGACAATATATCAGCAGAAGCAAAAGGAAGAGAAGAAGAGGAGAAGGAGGGAGAATTCCAAACACGACCGTGTGGGCAGGGCTCGGCCTTTCAAGCTTTCAAGAACGTCGCGGCAGGTGCACCAGAAGCAGTAGTAAAAGTAACCAAAGTTAGCCAAAGCCAAATTAGAAGCAACACTCTGCTCTGCTCTTCTCTTCCTACTCAGTAGCAACTGTCCATGTCTGTCCATCCACTTGGTTATTTCTAACTACTATCACCCATGGACGTCGCGAACGGGTCAGGGCCTGTCTGCGCTTTGCTCGCTGTAATTTTTGGGCATTTTTACTGCTCGCCCATGGAGGGAGGGGGTCAGAGTAGTGAGTCTGTATATCCGCATGGGTTTTGAGGGATGATGGATGGATGTGAAATGGGGATTTGGGTGTGCGCAACTGAGAGACTGGGAAACTTGAGCATGTTTAATGGAATCTACTAAGTCCATCTATCTATTTGTCTGTTACAGGCATCTGGTCTTCAGTGCAGGCATTAGAAGCTGTTGCATCAGCATGGGTATGGGGTGTGGATCCATCACTAACCCCTGCGGCTGGCAGACGATGTTTGAGAAGATGAGAAGACAAGAAGACAGAGGCCAGCGAGCGAGACGACGAGGAAGAGGATACATGAACCCAGGGACGATGGACAATGGACAATAGCCCAGCTCCAAGATCTTGTAGATATCATGCTAGTTTCAGTGCCCAAGAGCCGAGTCCCTACTGCGAGCCCTAGATAGATACCAGATAGTACAATATAGCAATATAGAAATATAGAAATATAGCAATATAGCATAATAATGCTGTTGTTTACTAGCCCACCAGCCTGTTCGCGGAATTGCCATGCTAAGTGCTTTGTAGGGCCTGTTTCGGGCCCGGCAAACGTTATTTACATCCATCCAGAGCCAACTCCAGCAAATGATCGGGAACACTGTTAACAAAGAATAACAGCGAAACCGCCGTTTTGTCTCCTTTGTTTGTTTGTTGACGCCGGCCAGCTCTTTCCTATCTTTCTTTCTGAGAGGTTCGATCGGGTCACCACCACCTAGAACATACGGTGAAATATCCGAAAGAGGTCAGCTATCAAGACGCAAAGTGGAATTTCTGGATCAAGCCAAGCCAGCAGGATAGAGATCACCAACTGTTACAGAAAGCACTGTTGTTTTCTGTTTTACGTTCTGGAACTGTTCCTGTGAGATATTTGCCATAAGGGTTCATTGTCAATTAGGGTATAAATATGCTATCGTCTTTCCAAGTCCTAGCCTTTTTTTTTTTTTTTTTTTTTTTTTTTTTTCAAAAATTTTATTCAGTCTCTAGAACTATGAAGGTACAATTATCGACGGGACAATCTTGCGCTGGAACGTGGAGGATAGATATCGTCTTGCATTGCCTTGGTAAATGAGCTGCCGTCTTTCTTCCACATTAGATTCATACTTGCAGAAGCCCGGAATTACAGTGTGGCAAAGATCACTATAAGGACCTCTAGCCGAAAGCTCAGTCTAAGCAATAGCTTCGGCGCTCACGTCCCCGCAGATTGGACTTGCTCTTAATGATCCACGATCCCTACGGGCTTCCAGAACTCGCTAGCTGGCTTCTATAAGAGTAGTAACTAGCAAGTTGCTACTTAGTTAGTATACGGCATCATGACTAACAGTATGACTGACAGCACCACTATTGATTTATACTACATGATGGACAATCCGCTATCTCCGGCACTATGTATATGTAAATGTATGCATATTTCTACTCTAATTTGTACTTTATCAGTAGTCGTTGTTTCTATCCTTCTTTAGTGCAACGGCCCTAATCACCACCAGTAAACAAATTGCCTGTCAACTTATACACTCAGAGGTGAACTGATTTGGTTTAGAGGGAGATTCAGGACAGTCACAAATCAAAGACGAAAACCTAAAGATCTAATTATCAACTTCCATGAAACATTGCCGCTTTTTCCTGCTGACTGTTGTCAGCCCGCACTTGTGTTTTACTTGTTTTATCTGCACTACTCGTCCGATGCAAAGATACTAGACCGTTTAGACCATCCGCTATTTGTCTAGTAAAAGTTTAAAAGAAAAGAGAAAACAAGGATCAGAGGAGGAAAAAAAGAGAAGAAAGAAAATGCTGAGACCATATGACTAGGGTTTGAGACGAAACACTTCTGCGGGCTAGCTATGAAGCAGATCAGAGGCGCCTCGCCTTGCCATTGGATAGACAGATTCAAGTCTGCCACGAGAACCCAGAGCTAAGACTATCAATCAATCTGAGTTCTGAACCTACTCGAACTAGTATAACTTTATATTTTTGATACATTTCTTTATTTATTATCAGAATGAAAAATTGCCTTTACTAGTACAGTTGATTATACGCTGCCTAAGGAGAAAGCTGGCTTAAGTGATACGTACCCAATGAAGCGAGGTTGAGCTGTTCAATTATCTTCTGTCTCCCTCAACAGGATCACCAACAACCTCTGCCGTCGGCTTCCGTATCTCTGGATAAGTCTTACATTTGTAAGTCTCTAGTTCCAGACGTTGTCCTCCAACACTGTAGCAAAACATAATATATCTTTTAGTTCTAATGACTCCTACCAAAAAGGAAAGAAGAGACAAGTAAAAAAGGTACCCCGTTCATGCAAAACGCTCTTGTTCCTCTTGTCCCGACAACGTCGTAATGGGCTACAGATAGTACTACCACGGCTCTTTTCATATTTTCACCATGGTAGTATTTCTCGCTTAGAAGGAAAGACCCAGTACTATTTCATTATATTCGTATGTTGCATTGTGCATGTATGTACGTACAAAACATTGATAGTACTAAGTAGTTGAAAAGCTATCAGTGACCAACAAAAGTTGAATAATAGATGACTCTATAGCACTAGCTGAACTCTCTCTCATCTCTGACCTTACGCTTCGACCGCCCTGACCATAAAAAAGATATAAACAAAACTCAACATAGTACAAAAGTTGAAAATTAACTAGTGATTGTCACTTTCAGGATAACCACCCGAACCGTGGTTGTGTAGGCCGCACATACCTCATGCGTTACTTTTTTTTTTCAATTGTATTATGCATGTTGTCAGTCTTTTCCATATTCCCAAATACTATCTTTTCTTTTCTACATTTTAGGTGTTAGGATATGAACAAAGCAGTACATGACGTTGACGATGATCTGTTGGCCAATGTGTTGTTATCTTGCCCAGTATACGTTCGTCTGAGCTTTGACGCTGTCGTCTTGAGCCTTTTTCAAGAACCGCCTCTAGACTAGTTAGCTTTCTTGACTACGTAACTCTTTGTGTGCTAGTAGTACTAGTTATATAGAATAGCTGTATCTATATGTTAGCTATAAACATACAGCTCGGGTTTTTTTTTCTTGATCATGTATGAAACGCAAGTTTGTCGCTGTCATTAATCTCCAGCACCTCTTTTCGTTTTCTTTTTTTTTCTTATAAAATTCTCTCCTCACTATCACCAATACCATTAGCTGATTGTATGTTTGCATTGGTAGCCAGCCGTCTTTCACAGGATCATTTCGGCCTGTAAGCCAAACTCGAGCGGCCGTTGTAGCAGCTCATCCGAAAGTTCATGTATAACTAAGTGTCTATAGTAGGTCTTATCAACAACTCGACCTAGCATATTTCAATTACCACCAATAAAACAGAAAGGGTCATTACAGGCATGGGTATACATAACCAAGTAATTGAAATATTGCGTGCTATTATGCTAATTATCGGCTGCTAGGGGATTCCCCATTCATCCTAGTGTCGTATTGTTCTTGATAATAGACACATAACACTATCAATTGTCCGGCTCGTAGACTGAATGGCAGGACACGAAAGAAGCTATAGTCAACCCCTCCTTTGTGCCAAAGTCTGAGGTTTTTCGGAAAAGTTTCACATTAGCGTTACGGAATCAGATACTAAGACACTAGGAAGAGGCATTATCGTTCTGTCATGCGTTGTCATAAAACTGATCAGGTCCTAAAGGCCGTTCGCCGAGTTGCTAGGCTGCTGTTTTGTCTCTACGTCCGGCTAGTCGTATTAGTGAGAACGCTACTGTTTCCCCTCTCGTTGAACAAGTCTCAGAAGAAACAGAAAACAACACGACGAAGAAGGTGAGGCAAAACGAAAAGTAGCTCATTTAAAAAGACACGTTCATGATATGCTAATTACTTAATGGCTGATCCTGTTGATACCTTCATATATGTAGTGTGTTTGAATGTAAGGACAGGACTAGCCAATGTTTCGCTAAAAGGACCTTTGCCAAGATAACGCAACTGTAAATGAACGAAAGGAAAACAGCACTAATTTGGAGAAATGTACTTATAACATTATAGGGTCATGAACTATTCTGTCTAGGGCTAGTTGAGTAGATGCATGCAACAAGTCCTAGGGCTTGGAAGACATATGTGCTTCGCATGTCGAAAGCTTGGGTAGCTGGCTTACGGGTAGCCATAAGGTCTGTCCAGGATCCAACCCTGGAGTCGTAAGCTCTTCGTGACATCCATAGACTTTAAATACACATCATCATCTAAAATCCTGTTCAAAACACAAAGTTGTCGTTTTGATGAACCATGACCTGAGTATAATCTTGATATTCTGATCGAATTGTATCTAATTTGTTTCCAAGATACTTATCGGAGCGAAAAGAAATATAGAGATAGTACCGTGGTATATCTACAAGCAGCCTGCAAGTTATAGTGGTAGAACCGAAGCCCATGTAGATAATCCTCAAAGTTTAGGTTTCTAAAATATTAATGATTATAGACCGTACTTAGCTTCACCTTGTAAGCTAGCTATTCAAACTTCCTAAGCTAAATTTTTTTTTTTTTAAAAATAATGAAAAATAAATATATAGACAGAGAACCAACTAAAACGAAAATAAGGTGATTTTATTCTTTGATGAATAGGAAAAAAAAAGACGGCGCCATACAATATGTTTATTTATATTCTGTGATAAGAAAACGCATGACAAGCAAAATCAGACGGCTTAATAGTCTAGTTGGTTAGGACGTCGGATTCTGATTCCGTAAGCCCAGGTTCGAATCCTGGTTAGGCCTCGATTTGAGTCCCAAGACTCGTTGTCTTTTTGCATCATGATTCTCATCCGGACTGGTCGTTGGCCACTACTGACCTCCTGCTCCTAGGGTTCTGCTATCTGCCTAATGCGGACGCTGATCCGCGCAAAGGCAGAATAATATATAACATCAATCAATCAATCTATGGCA
>LXGT01000559.1:0-10559 GCA_001640655.1 Endoconidiophora laricicola
GTTATGGAAAGATAGATAATCGAGCTTCTACTCTTAGGGGGGGAGAGTCTTAGCAGAAGGCTTTAAAGCCCTGTCCAGTAACCAATCTGGCGTCGTTTGATTGCGTAGCAATGTAGGTAGACGTAAAATATACACACACACACACACACACACACACACTGCTGTAATCGGAAGTTGTAGTTTAGAAAAAGAAGAAGTTGATGTAGTTGCCTGGTGATGGCTGTTGATATTCATTAGTCTAAGCCCATACTAAATATATGTAACTATGTAGGTGGGTCCAATCCAATCCTGTAGTGTAAGGTTTTCTAGCCCTTTCCCAACGGGGGGGTTAGCGCTAATTGCCTTCAAAATGTATACAATTCCATAACCAATAAAGGCAAGCACGAAGCAGACTTTTTTTTTAAAAACTGCAAGTTTATCTGCCAGCTAACGGCCACGAGAGCGAACAATGCACATCATTAAAGGCTATATCTGGGTCCTTAAGCACCGTCGCCCACACCAGAACGCACTTTCTGCAAGGTTAAGAGAAATGATTATGATTATATTTGACAGCTGTTGACAAAGTACTGTAATGTTCCGTTAGATAGTAGTACTACCATCTAATAAAATCAGAAATGGCATTTTTCCCTCCCTTTTTTTAAGAGGTCCCACCCCATGGCGGCTGATAAGATAAGTAGTCTGTACTATGAGCCTAGCGCTCTTTTTAAGCGTCACTTTCGCCAGCTGTCAGCAGCAGGAAGCCAAGCTCACGGCTTTCCGTTCGTCTTCCCATGCATCGTCATCATCATCTACTTCTACGATCAATCTCGTGCATCCACCATCCGTAGCATCCTTGATACGCATTGCTCACATTCTTCCGAACTTTCCTACCGTCGCGTCCACTAGTTCGAGCAACTCCTTCGAGGCCATGACTGAACCTAATTATATTGTCTTTATCCGCGTCCCTAGACCTAGAGGTGACTTCATTGACCCACCAGCTGTGAGCATTTGCTATTGTTTGCACAGATACGTGTCTATCGTGAAATAACCCCTAATCTAATGCAATGCGATCTTAGTATGATTGGGATGCCAGCAAAGACGATGCTCTCTGGAAAATCCTCACCGATAAGGAGAAAGGCGGTATCGATTGTACGGCCAGCTCTCACTTGTTCTTGTGCTCCTATTAAAGTCTTGACACACAAATGCTAATATCATCTTACTGTAGGGAATGAATTGTAAGTGAATATAGAAAGACATACAGAATGTACTTTTAGCTTCATAGCATCGCGTCGCTACCATCTAGCCGGTGGGCCGAAGTGGCAGTGCACAACTTGCAGCCTTTACACAATACTGCGTATTCGGCGTTTCTAAAACTCTCTAACTGTGCTATCAATCAACTAACTTTTTTTTTTTTTTTGGTTTGTTTGGTAGAGCTAACAAGTTTAACGTTACTCCCGAATTCTTGTTGCGTCAAGTGAATTTCCTTAACGAGCGCCATGCCTCGCTTCTCAAAGCCGAAGTGCGCTATGCTATCAATGCGCTCAAAAGCTCTCCCCGAGCCCAGGCGGCCTTGCCAGTAGACACTAGCGCCCGTCCTGGACATGGCCGCACTCAGTCGTTTGCATCGGCCCGTGAGATCCCGCCTACTCCCCCGTTCCCCGGATCCGGTCCTGGAAGTGTTTTGCTACCGCGACCTACTACTTCGCGCAACACATCAAATACTGGCTATCCACCACCCCGCTTGGATCAGGGCGAGTCTCGTCCATCGTTCGATCGTCTGGACCCTATTCGTCGCCGGTACAGTACTGCCCAGCGCAACGAACCTCTTCCTGAAGACGATGGATACTCGCGTGACAATCACTTTGGGGCCGGAAGCAATGATGGCGATGACGATGATGACGACAACTCATCTTCAAGCTCATCTAGTCCAGCTCAATCACGCATCATCCGCCGTCCAACATTCACACAAGATCGTAGCGGTGGGTATAATGATGATGAGGATGATAGCGAACCTGCCTTCCACGTTGACGACTCTTCGGAAGCAAGCCCTATTCAGAGCCAGTCTAGTCAAGGCATGACTTCGACTTTGCGAGCTAAGTCTCAACGCCAGTTAAATCGCACTGGAAATACCCCTGGAAAGCATCATCATCAGCATCATCATCATCATCATCATCATCACCACCATCACAAACACAAGCAACATCTATCACTAGCCTCAGACTCGTCCAATAGCGGCTCCTTTATTGCTCGTGTCTCAGACCCTAGCTTTAGCAGTGGAGGCCCATCTACTAGTGACACCAAGAACGGTAAAAGGGGACACATTACTGCTAAGCATAGCAAAATGAGTTCAAAGAGTAGCGAGGACCCGGGCAGCATTGGTAGCAGCTTTAGCGACCTTGATGGTAAGTTATGAATACTGTATGCATCTAGGTAATTAACAGGAGCTAACATATCTGATTGTATAGTTGATTCGGCAACACAGTCTGCCATGGCAGAGCATCTTGCTATGCAAGGTGATATGAGCCGTATGACACTAGGAAGTTCAATCAGCCGGTTTGTACGCCGCATGTAGGCGCCTATCGTAGCCAATAAGTAGGACACACATCATGTTGACTAATCGTATGTAATCTACCATAATTGTCCATGCATTAGCCATGACACAAGTAGGACAGTTTTGTTTGATGCTTTTCTTTCATTATATATTCCACGTTTGCTGAAGTATGATCACGATATTTAGAAAGGGCTGTTTTGTGTGTTCTCGGGAAGCATATCTTACGTACTAGGTCGTGATGATGCATATCAATACTATCCAAGAGCCATTACTTCGTCCCAACCAACGTACGACATGAAACTACTAAAACAATATACCCACTCTTCTATGGATACTTATGCTTTGTTTATATAATCTGAAATAGCATTATCTTCTGCCCTTTACCTTCTTGATTAAACAGAATCTATGATTGCTATCATCTATCTATAGAGGAAAAAAAAAACCCTATTCTCAAAACAACATCATACAATATCTTCGTCAACATTGCGCATTATTCTGCCATCACGCTCTACATTAGCATCCTCGCCGCGAATCAATTGCAGTCATGTTCCATCGGCTTTGGTCTAGCGTGCCTTGTGAGCTCCGTTATCCCAGCGATCTTCATAGTCTTGGGTAAACAACAATCTTCCATCTCCTGATGCATTAATGCCCTCACTTTATTGAATACCCGGCTAAAAAAGTGTCCTGTCCAGTTATTTCATCACCAGCAAAGACGAAATCCGCTGCATTGCCGAGCCACGACATTACTACAAGTACCACATTAACAAAAACGAGCGTGTCAACGACCGCCAACATTTTCACTATAACGGTAAGCAAAGCTAGTAACGCCGATACTCCGCTTCCTACATGACAACGCCCCAGCTAGGATTTTCCTCGCTGCCAATCTACTAGCATGTTCCACTATGTCAATGGTTATGTTAGACGTTCTTGTTGCTGCTATCAGCTTGGGGATCGCTAGAAGCTGCCACTTTAGCGATCCTGTGGCCTCGTATTTCGCAGAATTAACAGTAGGTTAGCTACTAAGCCTTTAGAAATAATAAGGCGCTTTTGTCTAAGCATCGCGCTAACTTGACTTCCGCTTCTCTTGTCTCTACGTTGATATAGATGCCGTCCGAAACATCATCCTAAGTCGCCTCAAGGCAGAGGGTCTCATAACTATCCATCTCCCATTGACTGTAACTACAGCAGAGGAAAAAAATGTCCCTATCCTTGTGTCCGAAAATATCCAGCAGAAAAAAAGCGCGATTGTATTCCTCGGCGAGAGCACTCTGAATCTTGGCACCCTGTCAAATGAAGTCATTAATGGCCCAGGTGGCATTAATAAAGGCTCTGTCATATGTCTTGTCCAGAGCATTAAAAAACTCAGTGCCACCATCAATCATAGCGAACGGGATCCCGGCATAATTATAACCAACCTAGGCGAATCTTGGTGGTGGCCTGAGGAACGGCGTGCCATCACTTTGGCAGCTATGCACTCCATGCCTTTGGCTACTATGGTCCATAACGGTAGAGTTACCGATGACGAGCTCAACAAAGTGCCCGGTCTAGAGAATTGGATGCGCAATATGGAATATACACTTGGCACTGCTCTGCCTTCTCTTGTCTCCAAAGATTGCAAGATTGATGTCATTGCTGTTGGCGATGCAGTTTCCGGACTTCTTCACTGTTTGGATAATCCGACCATATGGGCTCAATTACATGATCGACTGAATGCTTGTGCCTTCATAGGAAATTCCTGCACGTACGAGATCGAAGATGCCAAGACTGAAGAGTTAAAAACTTTTCTATCTACTGTAAGTAGTATCTTTATCCTAGCTTGCACTTTTTCTTCCTCATATACATACATCGTCTATGTAGCTCCTTCAAAATAAATTCCTTGTAACTAATAGTGGCTATGCTTGATATAGAGGTGCCGGCTGTGGATTCATTCGTCTGACGCTCCAGCTGGAAAGCCTCTTTCTGGGCCGGAGGGAAACAAGTCGTTGAGGATCAATGCCATGGGATTTCCAGTGTACACCAGTGGAGAGCACCACAATGCAGATGTTGCTTTGCTTCGCACCAAGAATCTTCTGCTTGAGTGGCTGCTAGAAGTTAGCAATAATCCCGGCTATGTCAACCCTGAGTTAACTGCCGCTGACGTGCCTACGGGAGCTTTTCCAGTCGAAGAATACGATGACAACACCAAGCCTATAGGCGTAGAGAACGCTAGTCCGCAGTGGTAAAAAGCCTGATATCAATTGAAGAATGTCAAACCAGTGCGCGGTTGAAGCAGGAAGCGCAGCAGCACATCTAGACACGATGAGTACAAGGAATGGAGGAGAGGGAAGAAACGAAACAGGTAGAGATAAAGCGGAAGTTAAGTTATAGCCACCAGTTAGAAAGCACGCCGCTAAAGCTGGCCATCATAGATACATAAAAGAGCCCAAGCTCACTACTGTACACTATCACAGTGACATGTGTATTGTGGCACAAATGGCCAATGGCCAGTGTAGTAGGAATGGGAGTGGATATATATATTAAGGTAAGGAAATAATCTATTTTAGCAAGTAACTCTATGTAAAGATCAAAAGTAAACAAGACATATAAAGATGGACAGGAACTTCAAGTTGAATGTCGGAACAAGTATCCGGCAGTTCATGAGTATAACATATAGCGTGAAAAAGAGAAAAGTGACAGGCTACAAAGAAAGAGCCAACATACGTAGCAGCACTGATAATGCTAGCAGTACTAGTAGTAAATGGGCGATGATAGTAGTAAGGATCATAAAAGCGAGGAATACGAACAAAAAAAAAGAGGACAGGGCATGCCTAGCTCGAACAGAGGAAAAAATCGACAGCAAGGGAAAAAGAAAATTAAGCAAAAACGCCGGACGAGAAAGGATGAAAGGAACAAAAGGGAAAACAAGGCCATAAAAAGCGAAGCAAAATTAGCAGTGAAGATACTAATAGATAGGTAGACAGGTGAATGATTGAAATATAACTGAGTGACAAGTCTTAGAGAGTACGGGCAGCAGCAGCAGCAGCGGCAAGCCCTGTCTTGGTGTTTCAAGATTAATGGGAGTAGGCAGACTTTGGTGAGAGTAAGATGGATGCAGGTCAGCGCGACTAACAAAGCCAGCCACCTGAGAAGCCGAGAGATTGGACATTCTACATTGAATGTTGGATGATCTATATGTGGAATATATGCTTGCCTACTTGTGATGGAGGCAAAGCGCCACAAGGCTAGAGATGGCTAGATGAAGAAAGAGTGGCAGGAAGACAGTGATTGACACGACTTGTCACATGTAGTTTGTCATATGCAAAGAAAGAAGAAAAGAAAGATAAGAAAGAGTCGCCAGCCAACATCACTCGTAGCCTCATTAAGCCCGAAGCCGCAGCCAAACAAGCCAAAGATAGGCGAGAAAGGAAAAAGAGAACATATAGAACTCCCCTGTTCAAAGGAAGGCAGGCATCAAGATGAGTTGAGGATATCGCTGATCGTGCCGTTGATAATATCGTTGATGAACGGTTGGTTCATGTTGGCGGCGGCTTGAGTACCAGACGAGGATGAAGCACCGCTGCCCGAAGAAGCGGCTGCGGCTGCGGCGGCAGCAGCAGCCGCTGAAGATGCAGCTGAAGACGCGGCGGCGTTGGCAGCTCGGGCGCGGTCACTGTCTGAGATGACGGAGAGTTCCTGCAGAAGCTGGTCGCAGCACTCGGGGTCGATACGGCCGGTAGAGGAAGCCATTGCGTAGCGAAAGAATGAATGTAAATAAAGAGAGAGAGAAAGAGAGAGAGAAAGAGTTTGTGTATATGTGTGTATGTGTGTGTGTGTGAGTGTGTGTGCGTGTGTGTGAGTGTGTGTGCGTGAGTTTGTATGTATGTAATATCAAAGACGACGATAGTGCTAATGACGATAGTAACAAAGAGGAAGAAGAATGGGGAGCCGGACGATGAGGAGATGGGTCAGGTTGTATATATATATAAAGTCTAGAGAGAAGGCAAGTGTAGGCTGTGTATCCAAAGTTGTGAAGGTAGGAAAGAGCAAGTGAAGTGGGAAAGCTTATTATGTATCTCAAAGTCTAACAAGACGACAACCGGACTTATAGAGAGTTATTGCTGCGATAGCTTGAGGGCTTGTAGCTGCGATAGAAACAGGGCTTTTGGCCAAAGAAATGATTAAAACTGCTTATTTGGTTCAGGAATGGCGATCCTGCTGCTGTTCGCAAGAAGAAGCTGTGTCGTCGGCCAGGAGTGTAGTACTAGTGCTAGTATTAGTAATTAGTATCAAGAGCCTAGAACACAATGCTAAGGAGACACCCTCTTTACCAACGCAACGTCAAGAGAAGAGGAGAGAAACGTTGTTCGAGTTGTGATGGTGTGATATATCGCACCTTGACACACCCCTCCCCCCCCTCCTTTCGTCCTCTTCAAAACCAAAAGTCACCAACGAGGCCTTCTCACGACTGTGACGAACTATTCAGTGTAAGTTGAGACAAAACAAGCTAGGCCCAGTCAGACAGACAGCCAAACTGTCAAGTCAAGCCAACCTAGATCCCTTTCTTCAAATCTGCACACAACCTCTCCAAGCACCGGATATTGCCTGCTTTAGTACAGGAATAAGCGATGGCTAGCAGCGCGGGATGGAGCATCGACCAGGACAAGACAGGGCAGGACAAGGGGAGTGAGTGAGTGGGAAATCTAGTTTTCTTCGTCTTCCTCAGTATCCTGCAGGGCAGGCAGATGTCACCGTGCGGAGCCAACCAGCGCGAAGATCCGGGAGGGGTTGAAGAAACGGAATGAAAAGAAAACAAAAGATAAAAACGGTAGGGGTTTGTACGTATCTGACAATTACTAATTCGGGATCTGCAGAGTCGGTAGGCAGACTTGCTTCCGAGTCTGGAGAACAAAAAAAAGAAGAAGTTGATAAGTGAAGATCAGATCCGTTTCTACTCGGCTACCGTGAGTTTCAAAGTTTTCTCTTTGCGTCTCTTCCAAGTCTGTAATATCTGGGCTTGTGAGATGAGGTCGATCGATCTTGGACCCTAGCGTAGATCGTCTAATATCACCCAACTTAGGAGGAGGTGCGCTAATATAAATCGGTTTATTATTAGGGCGATTCCCTATGCCACATGTAGATATTGTATACCACACTAAGAAACTGGAGATAACCAAAGAAAGCTAAGAGTTAGACATGGACTGCTCCTTGTAGCAAACGGTAGCACGGGAAAACGCAACACCGAACGAATGTTGCATGCAAGGCGGACAATGATTATGACAGGGAGAACAAAGAGAAAGACCAAGTACAAAGAAGAGGCAGTGGCTTTGGCTTTGGCTCTGGCTTTGGATTCATAACCGAGGAAAACGGGAGGCAGACAATGCCGGCAGGGCAGAACAAGAAACAGCGACTCCGTGATAGTATGGCAGCCGATATATACAGATCGAGTGGGGGAAGGGGCCAGGGGGGGGAGAGAGAGGAGGGAGGGATACAATACGGGAGTGATAGTGATATCTTTAGATACAAGTTGAAACGGCCTAGGGTATATAAGAAGCCTGTTTTACTAGCAAGCATGCAGATCAAGACTAAGAAGAACGATAAATAGAAGCGAGGCGTTATGAAGAAGCAAATTTACAGTTAAAAAGACAGGCGTGCGGGATAACGAACGTTTTAAAGTCTATCTTTATTTGTATTTCCATTGCTTCTTTATCTCGATTTTGTCATGTATTGCCTTGTTGCGCCGAGGTAAAGAAGAGAAAAAAAAAAAAAAAAAGGATAAAAACACAAGAAAATAACGCGGCCCCGTGCTATCTGAAAATCCCCGGACAGGCCTAAAGCGAACGATGGACTGCTTGCAAAGAGCCAGGATAAGCATAGTTAGTTTTACCTGGAGATCGGGAACTAAGATGTGAAGGATGATGAGAGGATGGAGGGGGGGGAGGGGTGGTGTACGAGCTTTAACTTGTTACCCCTTCCTTCTTCAGATTACACGGAACACTGTCCATCTTCTATCATGTAAATTATGTAAGAACAGACACAAAATATCGGCATAGCAGGAGACCAAGAGACAAGAGCCAAGATGCCGGCTGTTCTAAACGAGGCCAAGGCCCCCAAGATATTTTGGTGGGCAATCCGATGGCCAGAAACCTGGTCTGACCTAATCTGTCGTAAGCTCCTACTACTATACTTTTTCTCTCTTCTTGTTAGCGTCGACCTGCGTCAGACAAAAAGAAAGCACAAAAAGCAAGGTCGTTGTTGTTAGTAGTTTACTAGCCAAAGAGAGAAATGAAAAATAATGAGACCCAAAAAGAACTTTCTAGTACATATCACCAAAGAGTCCGTTCGCCAAGAATAAAAAAGAGTAAAAAGTAAAAAAGTAACAAGACCAAGGTAGGCAAGGGCCCATCCAGGCAAGGGAAAAAAGTGAAAGCCGTTCCCGGGGGCATGGCCTGCCTGTATGTACTTTGGCCTGGCGCTATATAATCACCAGTAACGAGCTGCAAAAAAAGAAAAGAATAATAGAACGATAATATATATCTTGGAAGGCCAAGTCTAACTAACACGCCCCTCCCTTTGTGTGCCCTTCCATCCAGGGGTCTCATAACATAGACATAAGAGTTCAAGTATCTTCAGGACAACGGCAATTATATGCAAAAGATGTAGATAACCCTAATTTATGAACGTCCCCTCGCTTGTTAGTATAGCTCCATGCAGTTGCACCATGCAAGTTGTGAGGACTCCTTGGTCATGATACTACATACTAACTAGCACGCATATCGCATTCTAGGGCCCCAAGAAAGTATTCTTAGCCCTTAGCCGGGGGGAGGGGTGGGGGGAAGAGGAATAAGCGAAACAAAATATAATCAAAAATGAACAAGGCCAGCCAGCGGCTTGTACTTGCTACTAAGGAAGAAACAAATTTTAGGTTGTTTCTTTCTTTTCGAGAGCTCCCAATCAAACAATAAACTTCTTGCTTTTAACTGTTTCATGGAGCCCGACACGTAAGAAGACTTGTATCTTATAGGCCATTGTTCACGATGCCAGTGTCACTCGCTCAGGTCGAAAGGGCTTTTCTGCTTCTTTTCCTTTTTGGAGGATCATCGTTTATCGGATCGTATATTTCCAAATCCCGTTCCTCCTTGACGGGACCATGAACGGCTCAGGTGATCCAGTATGGTCCTTTGTCAGCAATGAAGTCAAGAATTAATTTGTGGGACGGCATACAAACTAGAAGAAGGAGAGGCCACTATAACTGGGCAGATATGATATATTTTAAGGATATAGGTTGTATTGCATATGTAAGTAGAGTAGACGCGGCGTTCTTACGAGGGGAGACGAGAGAGAGACAACTACAACTTATTCTGGCCAGTGACAGGGGAGCTTCCATATGACTAGTATATGATGCTACGTTGTTACTAAAGCTTTACTATGTACAAGATCATTCAAGGGTCATGAATATCGGTACAGTACTTACTGAAGTGATCAAAAAAGGAAGATACTACTACTAGTACGACAGTATATACTTCAAACACAAACCTTCCAAACATAAAACCTCGCATAATGGTTGTTCTATAAGCAGATCAGTATAAACTGCCTTATAATATCGTCTTAGGGTTAACTGAAATTTGCCAACTCTAGATTAAGGACGCAACAAACAAGAAAACAAACAGATAACTAATGAAAACGAAAACAGCAAGCTACAAAGCTATCAAAAGACAGTTTTTACGCCTAGAGGCCAGACCAGGCTCGCTGTTACCGTTGGCTGGACCCATTCAGGATCTATGCACAAAAGTCCATGGACGGGCTCCAGTGGCTCGGTAGGCCTCTCGTTCTCCTCGTGTTTAGCTATGCAAGAGAGAAGAAGAAAAAGGCCAAGAAAGTAAACGGGAATAATAGAGAACACACAATGTTGAATGTAAAATAAATAATATAAACCTTTTTTTTTGGTCGTGTTGAATGTCTGTAACGACGTTGGTGGGGGGTTCGTGCTTAGTAGGCTGTATGTAGAGGGATATTCTCTCCATTTATTGCCGGAGAAAGGGAGGGGAGGGGG
>LXGT01000560.1:0-10447 GCA_001640655.1 Endoconidiophora laricicola
TGAGTTTACGCGACAGAAATGCTATGGGGTGGTGAAGGCCATCAGTGTAAGGGTCTGTGGCCCCTAGGGTTAAGCTATGGCGTGCCATAGCCTGGCTTCAGATTATTATAAATAGGGGCCTCTGCCCGCCTTTATGTCCCTTTGTTTATTTAGTCTTTCCTCTCTATTTCGATTAATTTAATCATATCTATACCGGCAAGTCTATTCATATCTCCCGTGTATCGTCACACTCTGAGCCCTAGTGTGGGCCAAGGTGGACCTTGGCCATACTTGCTTTTCTGCAATAATAGGAACGGTCTCCGCCATCTTTCACTAGCTTTGTTACTCTTTCTCCTTCATCGGTCTTAATCAAACCCTCTATTGGCG
Organism: Endoconidiophora laricicola; assembly: GCA_001640655.1. Lineage (NCBI taxonomy): Eukaryota > Fungi > Ascomycota > Sordariomycetes > Microascales > Ceratocystidaceae > Endoconidiophora > Endoconidiophora laricicola. Next base: position 367 of record LXGT01000560.1, read on the forward strand.
ACCACTTTCTTTGCATATTCTCGTGTATAGTCTCATATTCCGACTAAACTTTCAGTAAATATTTGTGGAGACTGTTAATAGTAACTACGGTATTCTGAAGCTGCAGCTGAGGCATAACGCAGTCACGAACGCAAAGTCTTACCTACCGATTAGTTTCTATGAAGCATTCGCGTATTAGATAGTGTCTGATTCTGGTAGGAACGTTGTTCTTGATATGTTTAGCTACTTCGTTTGTATTGGTGTCTGGGACGCTGGGAAAGCTGACGTCTATAGATATGCTGGAGTGTAAGGGTCTGAGCCCCATTGTCATTGGCTAGGACTAACCCTACCAGCTCTGGCTGAAAGACATAAATAGGGACCGTCGCTCCCTCTTTCTGTAGCTTAGTTTTCCTTTCCTCTCCATCCGTTTGAATCTTATTATTCTTTTACCGCTAAATTCTACAAGAATTCTCGTATATCGTCTTATGGAGAACCTACTACGAGTTAAGTAACGAGTCTTGGTACTTCTGCATGGGAAACTCTATCTCTCCAAATGGTCTAATATTCTTTTTGATATCAGGTATTCGACATTGATATATTGTATCACTTATTTTAGTATATCTTGTGTTCTGATTATAGCTAATTTTACTTCACTTTAGTCTATATATTCGTTCATAACTGTGAAGTTTTGTGTACCGTCCATCTACAGTTTGTATCATAAAGTATGAATACATGTGCTTGTGGTGACTACTAAAGACTTGTGCAGGAATACAGCAAACACGACTGTAACAAAACCACTGGAATATAGTGTTAGCAAACAGTTTGAAACCTGAACCGCCGTGAAGGTGACAGTATATATATATTAAAAGTGATAGATAGGTGGAAAGTAAAACTAGATGCAAGAGAATGACAAATTCTAAGACCCTAGACTTACGGATAATGTTGCATAACTAAGCAATGCTGATAAATCAATCTTTGAGCCTATCATTGCTAGAAAAGAACCTTAAACATCGTCAGTCATACCTAGACTAGTATGTAGGCAACGCAAGTAAAACGTCTCAGTTAAGAATATGAAGCCAATAATTTCGATTGATTTATTTTACCCGCCGTAACACAGGATACCTGCTAGGGAACGGCGTTTATGTATCCAATCCAATCGGTAACAGAGGGGCACAGACGTGTGTGGCTGCCACATGTTGTGCAGCAGTGGTAGGCATTTGAACGGAGCTACGCTGCAAATGAGGCTTACGTATAACCAATGGCAATGATTGCCAACTGCGTATGTTAGAGTCACTACTGGCCAGAACTTGCAACCTGAGACATGAGTTATCATGCTAAGCATGTTGGTACAAGTAACTGGAATGTTAGAAATGATGCATGCTGTATCTTCATAGTTCTAGAAACTCAATAAGATAAATGATGAAAAAAAAATGATGCATGCTAATCTGACTAAATCAGTTCGTAACGTTCAGTGCTGCCAACATCTTATGCTTTCTTTACGGAAACAGATACTATGCTGTTTATTTATAGAAGCTGAGATTATGCGGTCTACTAAGTACTATCAAGTTGTCCAGCCTTTCATGAGTTGCGTACTAGTAGTCAACCAATTTTTGATAGTATCATATCTTTCGTCTAAGCGTCTTTTGTACGCTTTGAGACAGAACCACAAATATTCGGTCAGTAGACAATTATATGTTCCTACCATCATGACTACTCAAACTTGTAAAGGAACTGATAATCTTGCGGTCATATTTAGTCACTAGAAATGTTAGCATACAAGGTGCATTACTTACGATGCTTAGTTGTTGTCATATCTGTGCAGCGATAACAAGCCAATGTTATTAGAGATAATCATTAATATGAGTAAGCAAGACACAGTAGCAACGTTGATATTGTATTCTTATTCGGTAATCTGCAATGTGGCCTGTTCGTCATCACTTTTGATTTAGTAGTGTGTTTAGAAACATTGTGCAAAATGTACATTTTACTTACTATAATATTGATAAGCTGTTACTACATAGTATTGTTGTTAGCTACCACTACGTCATGTTATTTGTCGCAATTCTTCTTCGGGATATATGACAGCTAATGCTGTAGGTAGCTTTGGAATTGGTGACTACAAAACTACTTCCTTTACATTGATAGCTTGTGTGTAAGTTACAATCTTGGTAGGATAAGTGATAGTGCTATAGGGTCAAATATTACCAAGGTCACCGACTGCCTATCTAACTACTTAACTACTAAATGACTGTCTCAGTATCGATCATAATGGCCAGGCATCCTACTAAAACTTAAACACCAAGGCCCTATTTCATCAAATTGAAGATATTACACTATCGTTCTCGCTGCATTACTACTAACTTAGTTCTCCAGTTGTTAGTTTCTAGCCATACTTCGTTATCAAATACAAACTAGCTCCTTCATGGCTACCAATTGAGTACCTACCATTGAACGCAGTCATTGAATACAATGCCGCAGCAAAACCTCATGCCAGATACGACTGTCGTTTCTGCAGTGACAAGAACAAGCTCCTTACAAAAGCCAGCATAGCAAACACATCTAGTACTGGTCCAGAATGGCTTGCGTCATAGAGTAAATAGTTAAAAGATAGAACTGAATTGCTGGCAATTCACAGTTAAGGATTAGCTCGGCCCATGACTACATTCTCAGCGTCTACATGATGCTAGACATGATACATCAGTACGTAGATATATAGCACGAGAAGGGGCACATGTACTATAAGAGTGATATTTAGCGCATCTTTCGCAACGAGTTCGTATAGTGCTACAGCCACGGTTAATGCCACGTATCGCCGGATATACTAGAACGTATAAGTTCTAGGTAAAGTCCAGAGGCCAACCTACTTTTGTACTGATGGCTTTTTCTTCTTTAAACTGATTACTTGACTCTATGTAAACTATGATGAACAGAGGCAATCTAGGCAGAAGATGGATAGTACTTTATACCTTTGCAGGTACAGATTTACTCCATGACGACCTAATAATCTTGGACATAAATAGACAGAAGACTAAGGCCTAACTTCATATATTGTTGTTATTGTCAAATGTGACTTGTGAAAACTTCCTTTGCTGTGATAAGTTTTGGAAGTTATGGTATCGAATCTTCCTGCTGACACCATCGCGGCGTAACTTGAAGTTAATTTGAGATATTTCTTTTCCGGAGAAGTACAGTCATGATATGTAGATACACGTGTGGCCCACAGCATCGTGTTATCGCAGATGCCACAGTCTTGCCAGATACGGAGGCACTATCAAGTATGTATTCCACTGTTACTCATGACTGTTTACATATCATCATTCCTGAATTATGTCTAATTGAACCTATGACTAAGACTTTACGCCTAATACGTGTATCACTCACATGCACGCCTACTTTCTAAGTAATATTTATGAATGCTCCTCTACTGCGTTTCTAAAGCCCTAGTCGCATATGCAGAGCCGATATGGCGCATGGCTGCGTTACCGACTATGTAAGCAATTCAGAGCCTAATCACAGATGTATTCTACAAGTAGTCTTGTGAAGACATTGGACGCAAGAGCAGTACAACTAATGCATACAATCAGTAAAAGGAGACGACTTCACATTACATATGAAGACTATCAGAGCAATCCTAAACTTCTCTACAGAAGTGTTCTTAATAACAACTCTCAATACGTACTTCGAGTTCGACTTCGTCTTAGCACCTCTTCCATAAGAAATGATTAAAAAAATGCAGATGTTTGGCATACTCGGTTGTGCAGAAGACGATGCTATGATTGTTGCTCTATGTAGCTCTGTCCATATTTGGTACAATATGGATCAACAACGTGCACAATGAGGGACTACTGGAGCGATGTTTGAAAAGATAGGGTTTAATTGCTAAGGTCACGAAATGTGCTTTAGTGGATATATGTTTGTTCATGCTCTTAGATACTAACATTGAGATTATCAACGGCCTAACTATGCAAATAATAGAAACGACTGAGCCTAACGAGCCAATGGTAGAACTGAACTTTCTAGCGTGCATCTCGCTCTTGATGTACAAAGATTGGATAATGGCAGTCAGTAGTGTTACGTCGTCTTAGGCTACGACATATGATAAGTTAGTTTGCTCTTCAGTTTTGGGTGACTGACGACAATCTTCTCCGCGCCCTGAGCCAAAGAAGGGGTCTATCATCCAGGACATCCAAGATATACCACTCATTTCTTGTCTAGTCCCTATGTAGATGGTAGTGTGCTCTGACACTTGTCTTGTAGCCATGATTGTGACAAAGTCTAGACGTATCATGTAATAAGACCAAGCTTAGTTGAAGTCAGAAGTTGTTGAGGCACACCCGCAGGATGATATGGACTTTAGAGTGGCGAGTGGCTTGAATATCAGTGTTAAGTCATTCACAGTTCGTAGAGGTGTGCAACGTTGACTTGACCGCTATTTTGTCTCCTGTTTTATATCTCTAGTATGGCTAGCATCTCGTATCATGCTGCATATCTTACCACATTTGCTGCTCCAGCGAGAAACTTGGCAAGGTACCCACGGTGTACTACTCGTACAGCAACTAAAACTATTTGGTGAAGATACAACCGGTACGAAATAGAAAGGCTAGGATGGGAATCGTGAGAAACTTAGCCGGCGGCTCGATGTAGCCCTGAGCGGCAAAGAAAGATATCTTCTGCTACAAGATTGACTGCCAATCATCATTAGTTATGCCACCATTTCTAACAATAAATATCATGCTATCCTCGTCTTATTAGCAGTCATTACGTTCCATCTCGAAATGAAATTTGCTACACTTGTTAGTTTAGTACTGCAAGATACTTGTTTGTGTAATGTTACTGATATCCCACCTAGTGAGTCTATATACGAGCTGCGTTATTGTGTTATACTGTTATATACAATAGCTAAGAATGCATAATGACTACTGAGAAATATCATAATTGAGAGCCTAGCAACACACTCGCTTACGTTACTACTAGCTGCTATTATTAACTTGCAGCTACTTCTACATGCGTTCCTTACAGGTAACATAGTCTTCTTGGAAGCTGTGCTACGAACATTCTAAGCCCTATAAACTTGATACATCAGAAACAAGCACCTGTCCTGCCATACCACTACCGCCTGATGTATCACCATGCCTAGATTTATATCTCGTTCTTGTTAGTTTACGAAAGCCAGGAGCCTACTGTGAGGTACGTATATGCACACTCGCCAGTAGAAAAGGTAACTTAATATGATCACTTAGTTGCTTTTTTTTCAAAAGCCTGTACTCTTTGGCGCAATACGTTCCTACTAGCTAACAACTGTAATTTTATGTCATGAGGCAGGTAGAAACCATATCATACTCATCATAAGTTAACATCCAATTAAATATAAAGCTTGAAATCAATTTGCAAACCCCCAACAGATACATATTTTTCTTTCAATCATTAATCTTATTGAGTTTCTAGAACTACGAAGATACAAACCCAACAGACAGATTTCCGGACCATAATGGTTATCAAGTCAAGCAGATGGTTTGATGATACCGGGTATGGCGGATTGCTAAACTAACAATTGTATCATGTACTATCTTATCCAGCCTAGTTTATTTACCAAATATTACTATAGTAGTTTTCCACGTCAGTCAAAGTACGGGACTCGTTATAGTTAACTTCTAATCGAGTAATGAGTTAAAGAAGAAAAAAGTACGGGATGGGAAGGATTCACCAGTTCCGTGTATGCTTATTATAAACAATTGATACCGTGTATATACATCTACAAACAAAAAATGGTAACCTCCTTATTATCTCATACTTCTCCAGTTCATATTATGGTGCTTGAACTATCTGTACCTTATAATATATAGGTCACCGAGGTTGTATACTAATGTACACAAATTCCACTACTTGACAAAAGGGCTTGCTATAAGGCACTAAGAACACGTACGTATGTACATAGCGTTTAATTTGTCATAGGTAACTTCTGATCGAGTAATGGGTGAAAGATAACAGCGTTTAATTCCACACCTGCAACGTGTAGTTTGGGGCCCCCAACGCCTGAACCAGTGATTGCGGGCATCATTTGCACCTCAGTACAAGACAACAGAAAAGAAACATCTTAACCAAAGAAGCCTACAAAAACAGCTACACGAACACCCCTTTACGCACTGAGGGGGTAACCTAGTCAGAAGACAGTAGTAAGGCACCCTGTCATGTTTGACAGCAAAGTGTGCATTGAGATGGTAGGAACGAGTATAAATGTAAACGGACTGCCTAAAATTTTTAACAAGGGGCTACCTGCCTGCCTACTGTAAAATTTTCCTAGTTTCAGCAGCAGAGACGATGTCGGCGGCAGATGACAGCGGCGATCATCTTTAGCTCGTCCTTAATCTTACGGTCATATGGGACGTCGAGTCTTGGTCGTATAGTAGAAAGTTTCGCAAAAAACGTATAACGGGTGTGCAACTCTCTCAGACAAGCATGGTAAAGGATAGAAAGTATTCATTGCTGTATGTTAATGCCAATTTAGACTCAAAACGTGCCATATCGAGGGTTGTAAGAAGGCAGGTTGTCTCTTAATACAGTCGGCGGATATATTGGGTAACCCTAACAGTAGGGTTCATGGCTAGTCAGCAAATGTAATATTTGATTACTGCTGTCTGTCGTGCTTATGCATCTTCTTTTAAATTATACATCTTATCAAGTTTCTAGAACTGTGAAGATACCGGATAAAGTTCTGGTAAACTAGAATCACAAACAATATATTGAATGCGCTTCAACAACAAAAATCCAAAACAAACAGAAACTAAGAAACACTTAAAGCAAGCCTTGATCTAGCTATGAGACAAGAAAACTAGAAAAACCCAAAACTCTTCATACCGCCACTAATATCTGTCCTCCTCCAACCGCTTCCACTATCTCACCCGCCTTGTCTACGCCTTTGCCGGCGGTACTCCTGCCACTTGGTTTCAGGCAAGACAAATTGCGTTGCGCTACGGATCTTAGATGCCAGCTTAACATAACTTTGAATATCATTTTACTGCGGTTTTAATTGCTTTGCGTTATGGAAAGCTAATCGACCTTCTACTTTAAGGGGAGGAGGGAGCCTTGACAGAAGGCTTTGAAGCTCTGTCAAGTAGATAATCTGGCGTCGTTTGGTTGCGTAGCAATGTAGGTAGACGTTAAATACACATAATCACTCACACACACACACACGCGCGCGCTTCAACAACAAGTCAAATGGTACATCTTTCTGTGTTTTCTAATATCACTTGTGCTTCTTGTGGCTTTACAATTAATGAAGATTTTGCGCTAGTCTGGATCGGGTAACGACATCAAAATGGGCAAAGTAAATAGTCCGAATGAGCTGACGTAATTTTGGTTTTCTAAATAAAGAGCCATTCTGTGTCCTCGTGGCAGCCCTCGTAGGAGTCCTTAGAGCCGGCTTCCATTTTCACAATTGCTTGTTCTTGCCAGGCCCAGTATTGCTTCATTCGGGCGGCTTCCTTCTTCAGGTCCTGCAGTGTTTTACTGTTAGATGGGTTGCTAACAACTTCCTCATTGTCTTCCATCGGCAACTGAGATGCTCCGATGAACGCTGTATCGTTGCCAGACTTGAGTATAGCGGCAGGGTGCGCAGGCAAAGCAGAAGTAGTGGGTGAAACTCTCAAGGAGCTGGCTTTAGAGTAGCCAGCGACAGAAGAGTCGGGCGAAACGGGGGAAATATGTACAACTGGGGGTTTCGAGGGCACAGCATCAGGTTCGTAGATGGCATAAGGTGCTGGCGAGGCGCGGTTCATCATCACTTTCTCGGTCGCAGCAAGTTTCGACTCGAATCTCTTCATTAACATATTCACAGTTCTGGCTTCAGTGGCGGCAGATGGCGACACACGATTTTCGAGAGGGGAATCCGGAGCGATGTGCCCTTCTGTCTTTCTGCAGTTAGAGCAACTATCCTGTTGCATCTTGGTGCGGCATTCTTCTTCCGACATTCTCCCTCTAGTTGGCGAACTGGTCGCTACGCTGTTCGAGCAACATTCCATCTCCGCAGGTTCAACACAGGCGGCGGTCTTGATCGCCACAGCCTGTCCATGAAGACAGGAGCTGGTTTCATTCTGCGCAAAGTCAGCATGCGTGCTGCAGGGCAAGCATCCTTCCTGCTTGCGTCTAGATTCAGTGCGGATCTGATGTTTCTCTTCCTCGGCTGCTTTCAGTAGATCGCGAAGGTCATGAACAGTCTTCTTCAGCGTCGCATTTTCTTGGGCGAAAGTGTCAATCGTAACGCGCTGCTCAGTACCCGTTTTCTGCAGTTCAGCTTTTTCGACATTGAGAGTGTCAATTGAATCGCGCTGCTTAGCGTTCATCTTCTGCAGCACAGCGTTTGCTTCGGCTAGAGTGTCAATCGAATCGCGTTGCTCGTCATTCGTTTTCTGCAGTTTAGTCTTTTCGTTGCTAAGATTGTTGATTGAATCGCGTTGCTCAGCATTCGTTTTCTGCAGTTCAGCGTTCGCTTTAGTAAGCGTTTCAATCGAAGCACGTTGCTCAGCATTCGTTTTCTGCAGCTTACGGCCTGCTTCGCTGAGCTCGTCAATCGAATCGTAGCAGTCATCTCGCTCTTTCCGCAGTCTAGTACAGTCTAATAATAGGCGCGCTTCATTCAACGGATCGGCAGACGTGGTAGTTGTATTAGTACGGCTTGACATTGTAATGATAGTTCTTAGTGTGATAGTCAGTATCAAACGAAACAAAAAAGGAGTAGTTTAAAGAGAATGTCGATTTGGGTTGAATCTGAAATTGGCGAGAGGCTGAAAGGGCCAAAAAACGAAGACTTCAGAGTTCAAGACGATGACAGAAATCAAAGCTCCAGATAGGTTATCGGTTTGAAATATGCCGAAATCAACACTCCACTGAAGAAGCGTTCAGGATAGATGATGACTCAAAAGGAAGTGTCACAAGATATCACTAATACAGAAGTTTTGAAGTCAAAAATGCTTAAACAGATAACAGCAAGTCAAAAGTATGAAACTAAGATCAACATGTTATCAAAAAGTTCTAATGGCGTATCGGGGTTCATATAAGACAAATTACGAGCGACGAATAGTACCTGTACAGTACAACATGTTAGTAAGTAACACGCAGAACTCCAAGTCACGACGCATAGTAGCCCAATAAAGTCTGCAGGACAGGCCAACACGGAGTCCGCCCCTTCCACCCTCCACCCCACATACAAGTCCGTAAACAAGAGATACTGGAGACTACAACAATACCATGAGCTTAGCAGTATACTATGCAGCGAATAGAACCCAAGCATGAGAGATGATAGTCTTAGCTCCGGGCTTTCTCTCTTCAGCGTGAGTATATACATCAATCTGTCAAGGTAGTCAATCTAGTCCACTTCACCTGCCATTGCCTCCGTTTCGTTCCCAAATTTAACAAATATTCTTACTATTTTTTGCTACTTGACTTATATAAACCTTTAACTACATTGTTTGCATATAAAGACAGGTATTTGTAATAAGTCAGACCGTGTTATTGACGTATTGGCTAGCACTGTGATGTTGACTGTTACGTTGGGGCTGCATAGCTGCCTAACACTGCTACGCTGGACGTGATAGTCAGGTGTCATACACTTCTGTTCGCTCCACTCTGGTTGCGAAGGGATTGTAAACTCACGCGGCATAGCACTAATGAGCTTCCGGAATGGTACTGTTCCCATCAGCGGGAGTGAGGGGGTACCAGACGATATGGATCCAAGGCTGGAATGCAAGATGGAAAGGCAGTTCACAGCTTACAATAGCGACGGGGAAGTCACACTTAAAGGGATAGTTGAAGAAAGAGATGCTGAACAGATGAATACCTAAGGCATTGAAATAGCTATGGTTACAAGAGTAGCAGGGAATAGAAGAAAATGATGACTAACAAGATAACAAGCCGGCATGGCGTTGATACTTTATAGAAGGTGCCTGATAATTGTTATTTAGTTTACTCTGCCGTGTCGATTACTAAGTACGTTAGCCAATTATAATCGAGCGACCTTCACATTTAGCAGTGGCAGTATGGCAGATTCCACGACGTAGAAGTCTCTATGGAAAGTTCCCCAATTCTCTTCATTTCATGGGGCGGGGGG